>PVHY01012338.1:0-44889 GCA_004024945.1 Uropsilus gracilis | reverse complement strand
TTTTAAGCACAGCAATCTTTGTAATATGCACAGTCGTTAAAAATAATATAGATGAACTTAAAATAAAGTAAATTATATTTTAAATAAAGATAATCAGTATTTAAAATTCATCACTTCCTAATTTCTTTAGTAGTAGTTTTACTTTTTTCTGTGCTCTTGAAGTTACGGATTTCTTGTTTTTAGCAGTCCATCGCCTTAACCTCTGAGCCACTTGGTCTCTTAGATTTCTTGTTTTTATATGGTGGAACATACATGTTTTCCCAATTCCACATAGAGTGAGGGGTAATGCACAATAGTTGTCTTTACACCACATGTGCGGCAAGTTCCCTTTTATACCTGTTTTTCTGAAAGTTCTTATTATAACTGCTGATTTTGACAAATAATTTTCTACATCTAGTCAGGTGGTTAGAGTTATCTTTAGTTATTTGATAAGAGACTATATAGATGAATTTTTCAAATGTTCTCCAGGTTAACCCCATGTGGTCATAATTATTTATCTTCTTTTTATATTGTTGCATTCACTTTGCTCATATTTTGTCTAGGAAATTTTGTCTTTGTTCTTGGTCTTTTGTAGATATAGGGCTATTTCTTCTTGGTGAACTTTGTTAGTATCTGATTTTCATAGAATTTGTGCATTCAGACTTATTTATGAAATTTGTGGATTAGAGGTTTTTCTTAATATTCTCTTCTGTTATTATGCTTGTAGAGTCTGTGGGTAAAATCTCTCCTATTTCAATCCCAGTATGGTTGATGTATGTCTCCCATTTATTAGTTATTATCTTGCTAGAGGTTTGTCATTTTCTTGGGAGCACGTCAAAGAATCATTTCTTGGTTTCATTGATTTTTTTAATAGAAAAAAATTAATTGATTGCTGCTCTTTACTTTCTGCTTGCTTTGTTTTTAACTTGCTCTTCTAGTTTTTTTAAAGTAGAAACATTATTGATGACTTTTTTTCATTATTGTTGTTTTTAGCTTTCCACTTCTTTCTACTGCCTTAGCTTGCAAGTTTTTCTAATGTATTTCTGTTTTCATTCAGTTTATTTCTAGTTTCTCTGATTTCCTTTTAGACTCATTTGAAATAACATTAAACATTTTCTGCTGGGCACAGTGGCACATGATTGTAAGCGACAGCTTATGGAGTCATGACAGGGTCTGGGGATTGCGGTTCGAATTCTGCCCAGGCAACACAGCAAGACCTAGTCCCAAAAAATGGCGTGGTGGCATGGGTCTATAATCTTAGCTACCCGGGAAGCTGAAGCTGGGGATTGCTTGAGTCCGTGGTACCACAGGCAATGTGAGCCTGTGCTTCCATGGGCAAAAATAGCGAGACCTAGTCGCAAAATATAAACAAACAAACAAACAAACAAATAAATAAAATGGCATTAAACATTTCCAAAGTTGGGGTGAATTTTAGAAATATTTTGTGTGGTGATTTGTAGTTTATGATAGCTAGAATTTTATGGTTGTTTCAACTCTTTTAGATTTGTGAAGGTTGGTTTGTTGGTCCAAAATATAATCTATCATAGTGCATATTCTGTGTGCTCTTAAAAAGAGTATGTGTAGTCTCATGTTACTAGGGTCTAATGTTACTAGGTCAAGTGGTTGAGGGTATTTTTTAGGTCTTCTCTTTAGTTCCATCAGTTACTGAGAAGAGTTTTGAAGGATCTAAGAACAGATGCAGATTTTTTTTTTCTTTCAGTTTAGTTTTTCCTGTACACATTTTTGAAGTTTTATTGTTGAGCACATGGACATTTAACATTGTTACATACCCTAGTAAATTGATTTTCTTATTACTCTTACCAAATAATACCCCACTCCTCTTTATTGCTGTTAATAGGCCTTATTTTGAAGCTTGCCAGATGTTAGTGCTCCAGTTCTGACTGTTTTCTGACTGTTTGCATGATGTATTTTTAATTTATTTATTTATTTTGTTCTTTAGATCACAACCTCTGTAAGTGTTTTTTTGGATACCTCCCCCTCCCTCCTCCCTCTGGTGCCCCTTCCATTCTCTCAAACCCCACTCTTTGTTGTTTACTAGTTGTGCTAAGTCCATTAGTCTCTTTCCTATGCAGTGTCCTTTCACTGGGTGAGGGACTGTGTTGTTGGAACTAGGCAGCCTTGCTGGTAGGTTTTCAGTCTTAAGTTTGCTTTGGGTGGCCAGTCTATATTCATTTGTGATCTGCCCATGTTTTCTTGCTATAGGCAGTCTTCTCCAATCCCATCTCCATTGTTTTGTCTACTGAGTAACTTGTAGACAGCTTTTGTATGTGTAGTTATTTTTTCTTTATACATCCAACTTGCCATTCCTGTCTCCTAATTTATTTAGACTTTTACTTTTAATGTAATTATTGATGTTGTTAGATCAGTCTGCTTACAGTTTTTTGGTTTATTTACTCTTTATCTTATCAGCCCTCCCCCCCTCCCGTGTGTATGTTTGGTGGTTACTCTGAGAGTGACAGTACACTTTTGCAACCATTTCCAGTTCTATTAAATGTTAATATTGTACTTTTACAAATAAAATACAGAAACTTACAACAATATGGGTTCATTTACCTCTCTTCATTTATGTTATAGTTTGCACATTTATTACATTGTCTTCAATTGAACATCTTAGCAGACAAAGTTACCATTTTTGCTTTCATAGGCATACGTTTTCTACCTAAGAAAAATGGTCTATTGTATTACTGGTAGGTAACTGTTTCTGTGACTCTTGATTTCCAAAGGTCCAAGTTCTTGCTACTTTCTCATATCTTTTTTCAATTTGAAAAACTTAACACTCTTTTTTAAAGATCTAGTTTAGTGACCTCAGATTCCTAGTTTTTTTGATCTGAGATTATTGTTTTAAGTTCATTCCTAAAGAAATTGTTTGCTGGCTATAGAATTCTGGGTTGACAGAGATTTTTTATTACTGTCCTGCTTATTAACCCAGTTGTTTTCTTAAATATTAGGTCATGCTTTTCTTTAACTGCTTCAAGATTTTTAGTTTGGGTTTTCAGCCATTTTTTTCAAACAAGTGTCTCCAGTATTTGTTACTGAGCAAATCTAATTACAGAAACACAGAAAGAGAAAAGCTTTCTAAATGTGTAAATAGTAATGTTTTCAGGATCATTTAGTAAGAGACTGATGATTTTAATACTACATAAAAAAGTTTGTTATTGTGTGATTCATTATAGGCCTAGCTTAGTTCTTCTCCAGATTCTTCTCTTGTAGTTGTACTTGAGTTTTATTGTGAGTTTTCATCTGGCATGGGGGGAAATGGGACCACTCTGCTTTCATTTCTTGCCTTGGAATTGATCCTGAAAGTCTTGTGAGAAGACATAGTGAAAAGCAGAGGCAACTGCTTACAAAACTCAGTGGCAGAGAAAAGGAGAGAGAAAGCATCAGCCAGTATTTATCATGGGGTTGAGTCATTTTTTTCCCTGATGTGGTCCTATTTAGAATTGTTGCCAAATCTGTGAATTTGTGTCTTTCACCAGATCTGGGGCATTTTTAGCTGCCATTTCTTGAGATATTTTTCCTCACTGCTCTCTTTGTAAAATTCTCTTTGCAACATAAGTGTTGGGCTTTTTAATGTTGTTTCGTAGGTTGCTGACATTCAGCGTTTTTGTTTTTCTCTTAAAAATTTTCCCTCAGTTTTTCAGGTTGAATTTATTTTAATGATCCAAATTTTCGAGTTCACTGACTTCCTCTCAGAATTGTAAAAGGTGTGAAATTTTATTGTCTTTATAAATAAATGAACTGATTTTATCGTTCTGGAATAAGACATAATAAGGGGCTTTTTTCAAAGCATAGCAAGTATTGAGAATACCATATTTGTAACATTTTCTTTCGCCCCTCTTGCACCAAGTAAAGAGGCCTTACAGTTGAGGAACCTAATAAGTTAAGGGAAATCAGATAATTTATTTCTTCAGAGAGTTGGTATTATGTTGTTCAGAGAGTGGTACTATGTTCATCAAGCAATCCTGCTTTTTGCTTGAGGAAGAGACATTTATCTCTGTTTTACAAATCTTTTTGTAAACCATATAAACATTCTTGAAGAAATAGCTTAAAACAAGAGCTTTACTTGCAAGAAACATGGGAGAATTCAGTATGTTGTTCCTGGTCTCTTCTACAAATGTGTGGTTTGGAGGCGAACCCATGATTTTGTTTAGCTTCATTCATAGAATTAAGAGACCCTCTTTTGCATTTTTCTTCTCTTAGATTCCCTTCCCACTACTACTAGTTTCTCAGGAACCTTTTCTATTCTTCTGACTAGATGTATAAGTTTCTCTCAAGAGTTTTGGTTTCTCCTACTGTCACACGTTTGCTTTGTTTGGGGCTCTTGTATAAAGTGCAGTTAAAGAGGAGAAAAAATATATATACTATGATGATGGTGGAGGGTTTCTGTTTCCTCCTTTTCAGACTACTGGATCTCCTTTTCCTAATTCAGCTGGCCAGAGAAATAGGTTTATCTTTGGGTTTTAGATGGTAGCCCTTTGATTACTACTTCTGTAAAGTTGCTAAGCAGATAGATCTTACCGCAGGGCAGGGCCAGGAGAGAAACTGGAAGTGAGGAGGAAGAATAATTTAACACTTACATGTTTTAGGTTGCAAGGTCCCTGGTATTACAGCCTTAAAAATAAAAATTTTCTTGGAGTACACACACTTTTCTTCCTGCACACACTTCTAGTATGATTCTGCAGCTTTCACTATCCCCAGGAAAAACTGCGAGAGAAAAGAAAAAAAAAACAACTATAAAACTCACCTGACATACAAATTTTAACATTTTTGCTCCATCTTCAATCTGCCTACTACTTTTTGATTATTGTTTTGAGTTTTTAATCACTCAATGGGAGAAAGAATTAATGGACTTATATGATCTTGATTGGAATCTAAAGTACTGCTTTTTAATTAATCAGAATTTGGCAACAAACTTGAAACTGTCATGATAATCTCCAGCACATTAGCAGGTGATGATGCAAAGGGAAGAAAAAACTATGTATTTATTAAAAATATTTATGTCTCTTCAACTACATATTATCTGTGACTGTATTTCTGATCACTCAGAACCCATGCTCCAGACAAAGAAATCATGAGCATTCCCTTCTAGGAGCATTTCTCCTCTACATGTATCTCTCTATACTCTCAGCCAATGGAGAATAACTCTTCTTGTACTCACTGGGCACTTGGGAGAGGTATGGAGAGGCAGAGATAAGATGAATCCTGATAGCCTTTAGTGAATCATTGCTCTGGGTGCTCCATGAGCAGTGAATTGGGGCACTCCAGTCTGCTGATGGGGTAGCACCCAAAGGAAGTGTTTACCTCATAGCCTCCCCATCATGGGGTGACGGCTGCTGCCACAGTTGCTACTGGAGTTGCATGTAACCATTTCCATCCCACCAACCACTCTTGCTTGGGTTCAGAACTGTGAAACAAATGGTCCATTTTGTTACTTAAGTCTCTTCTAAGGATAGTGTTAGAACCCAAGATATCAACATAAATGAACAATCATTTTTAAGAGTGTTAAAGATTATAAATTGTCTAATGTGTTACAGCTGTGTTCCATATTACCATTTTTACTTTTGAAAGTCCTATCTTTTTAAAAAATTTAAGGGGCAAAATTATTGTTTTCAGTTATGCAGATATTTACCATTTCTGCTGTTTTTCCTGAAAGGTATTTTTGCTTTTTATAGAATTTTGTGTCAGCATTTCAATGCTTTTAAAGTTTCAGTTTTTCAGTTCCTTGAAAGTTACTGTTTTGTAGCTCTATCCTCAGTAATGTATGATTGGAAATCTTTAGTCATTTGAATTTCCCTACAAAAATACATTAAAAAAAATCTATGATGTATTTTTTAGTTGATTTTTGTAAAGGGTACATTTTAGTTGATCTTTTTAAAGGGTAAATCGTACGTATCTAGATTCATATGTTTGAATGTGGATGCCCACTTTTTCCAATATTATTTGTTAAAAAGCTTTTATCTTTGCTCCTTTGCAAAAGATCACTTGACATTATCTATATAGGTCTGTTTTGGGTGCTCTGTTCTATTGATATATTGGTCTGTTTAGTTTTTTTCACCAATACCATACTGTCTTGATTACTGTAGTAAGAAGTCTTGAAATTAAGTATCTTTGAAACTTTATTCTTCTCTTTCAACAATGTTCACTGTCTGGGTCTTTTACCTCTCCATAAACTTCTGATCATCTTACTGATAAAACTTGCTGGCATTTTCAGGTTGCATTGAACTTGAGAAGAACTGACGTGTTGACAATATTGATTCTTGCTATCCATGAACATGGAATATATCTCTCCCATCTGTTCAGTTCTTTGATATTACTCAGAGAGTTTTGTAGTTTTACCATGAAAATCTTGTTTTGTTAGGTTTATACTTATATATTTATATGAGGGGTGATAATGTAAATGGTTATGTATTTTTTATTTAAATTTTTATTAATTGATGGCATAGAGGAAGCAGCTAATTTTTATATATTAACTGTATCCTGCAGCTTTGCTAGTTGTTTGTTACTGTAGATATATTATTACTTTTGAATTTTCTTAGATGATTGCCTCATTTGTGAACAAAGCTAGTTTTTCCCCTTCCCTATTTCTGTACCTTTTATTTTTCTTTTCTTGTCCAATTGCATTGCCTGGGGCTTCTTTTGAAAAGCGTTAGTGAAAGGGCACAACCTGATTTTGTTTCTGAGATTAGTGGGAAAGCTTCAAGTTTCTCATTGTTAAGTCTGCTATAGGTTTTGGTGGATATTCTTTCTCAAGTTGAGGAAGTTAGCTTTCAATTGTATTTTACTGAGAATGTTAATCATGAATGAGTGTAGTTACCATTCTGCTAATGTATTTTAATGTAGCTGCATTTTAAGCTGTTTTTTCAGCATGACAATCAATCTGATTGACTAACTTGTAGCTAATTCTTCCAGCATTTTCATTTACCAGGTAGTCATTTTGTGTTTTCTGCCAGGAACTGAGTAAAAAGTAATGAACAAAACAAAATAATCAATTTTCCTTATGAATAGATAATACTTGAAATATAGTATATTAAGAAAAATTGGCCGGGCATGGTGGCTCGTGCCTATAAGCTTCAGCCTGTGAAGCGGCCTGGGCTAGGGATCGCTGTTCGGGTTCCGCCTGGGGCCCAACGAGACCTAGTTCCAAAAAAATAGCTGGGTGTGGTGGCATGTGTCTAATCCCAGCTACTTGGGAAGTTGAAAATGGGGATTGCTTGAGTCTATGGTATCCTGGGCAATGGTATCCCGGGCAACGAGAGCCTGCGGTTCCACAGGCAAAAATAGCTAGACCTTGTCTCAAAAAAAAAAAAAAAAAGAAAAGAAAAAAGAAAAATTATGATGAAGCATTGCTAATATTAGGGGGCTATATAAGCTGGTTACCAAATCACAGATATGATCATTCTGTTCCACTCTGGGTACTAGAAATTTCATTGAGCACGATTGGTAATTCTATATAGCACTCTCTGCCCCCACCATGGGGGATATGCTGTAAGACCCCCAGTGGATACCTAAAACCATAGATAGTGCTGTTTTTTGCTATGTATACAGTACTTATGGCAAAGTTTAATATTATAAAGTATGTACAGTAAAAAATTAACAACAATCAAAATAATTAAAATCCTATTGTGTTATTAAAAATATTGTGAATGCATGGTCTCTCACTATAAGAATGGTTTGTTTTAAAGCCGGCCATGGTGGCGCCTGGCTTTAATCCCAGCCTAGGATGGGAGGCTGAGACTGGGAATCTCTGAGTCCACAGGTTTGAGACCGGCCTGGGGCAACATAGCAAGACCTAGTCTCAAAAAAACAGCTGGGCATGGTGGTGCATACCTATATCCCCAGCTTCCTGGGAGGCTGAGGCTGGGATCGCTTGAGTTCGGGGCATCTGGGCAATAGTGAGACCTAACCTCGAGGAAAAAAAAAAGAATGAAGACATTCTTAAATGTTTTACGTATTTTTCTACTGCTATTGACTGCAGGTAATGGAAACCACAGATGAGGGTAGATTACTAAGTAAAAATCTTACGCCACCCAAGTACTCAACACTTGAGAGATCCATTGTGCTTTGTTCATACAATGAAATATTTTACAGCAAAAGTGAATTATTACTACACATCACAATATAAAAGAATCTCATATATAATATCAGAATAAAAATCAAGAGTAAAAGAATATATTTTGTATGATTGCAATTTTATGAATAGCAAAAATCCAAGCTGGTAGATGTGAGAGTGGGGAGAGGCTAAAGAATAGGAGGGAGCATAAATGGAGTATCTGTGGCTGGTGATAATGTTCACTTTCTTGATTTGGGTGCTAGTTACAAAGTATGTTGGGTTTGTGAAAATAAAATCTAAGTACTTTTAGCATAAAGTTTTCTTTTTATTTATACTTCAACAACATTTTGTTTTTTGTTCTTGTTTTTTTAAAGACTCAGCTATTCTAAGAATATTGTAAAAAACTAAAGGCTTCACAATATATATTCTGTTATGTTGGTCATTACACTTTAAGGTTAAGAGGTAGGGGAAAAAATGCCATGAAAATGTTTTGGGGTGGAAATCTTTTTACTTTTGAAAGTAGAAATTTTTGGTTAATCATATCTTAATTCAACTAATATTAAACTCTGCATATAGTAAAACTGCTTTGCACATGTTACACATACATCGGGTTTTCAGTATCTTGTTTTGACTTACATAATAATATTATATATGACCGAAACAAAATATTTTTTTGTTAATTTTAATTCAGCATCACAAATCTGTATCTCTAAAGAGATAACTAAAAAAGATTTTTTTAATTGTAAATGATTTTGTAAGGGAGGTGATGAATAAAATGTGTTTTTGGTTCATTCTTACTCTCAGAGGAGGGACTATAAATAACTGCCACTGTTCTTTCTTTGCTTCTTATTAAAGAATGTTCTATTTTTGCAGCATAAGAGACATAATTATAATATACCAATCCATTTTCTGCCTTGTTTCTTAATAGTCGAGTCCCTCATCTCCAGAGCCAGCTAGTCTTCCTGCAGAAGATATTAGTACAAACTCCAATGGACCAAAACCATCAGAAGTTGTGCTAGATGATGACAGAGAAGATCTCTTTGCAGGTAATTACAAATATTTTTATATTTCAAATAATGTCCACTTGTAATATATATCCTGTTAAGATAGAAAATATCTCTAAAGCAAAACTGAGATAGTGTATACAGTATTAATGACAGCTATTCTTGTGAACAGTTTACTAAGAGAGGAAATTTCCAACTGGAAAACTTCAGGTTACTTTGCAAAAAGTATAGACTATTTAGGAAAGCAAAACCTTGATCATTTCTGATTTAAATCATTTGAAAATAAGTTACACAATTTCATTTTTTTATAGTTAGTACTTAGAATGAAAAACTAATGATCCTGGCATTCAATACTTTGAGAAATAGCAGAGATTTTATTTTTCATTACTTAAAAGTTGTCACAAAACAAAACTAAGCTGTATTTAAAAGCTACTTAATTTGCACTCTCTATGTTTGAAATGTGTTGCAGTATTTTCTACCTGTTCTGTTTTGGTTCACTTGAAAACTGAGGAACTTATTTTTACTATGGGGGCAGGATTTGGTGTAGTCCATCCTAAATTTAAAATAATTTGAATTGAATTCTCTTCAAAATGTTAACCTGCTTTAAAGTTAAACTTTAGCTGTAAATTAATGTGTGGCTATTAGAAAGCAAAATCTTCCTTAGACTGCATAACACCAAAAATTAAAATGTGTATGTTTAATAGCTTAACTGAACTGAATTGGCTTTCACTGATTAATATTTAGTATATACTCAGTACTTACAGTGGTTGAATGTTCAAACCTTCCTACGTCGGTTTTTTGTTTTGTTTTGTTCAGGTCTGTTTGAAGATGTACACATCAAAAAGGTTTTGATTAGTTCCGTCAAAACTTTTCACTGCAGATAAATGACTATATTCTATCATGTAAAAACATTTAAAAAATATCATATTAAACATTAGTGACATTTTCTATTTTGGTTTCTGCCTAACAGTTTATAGTAAAATCACAGCTAACCAAAGTTGCAATGCCCCTTTTTTTGTGTTTTTGTGGACTTTTCTCTAAGCAGTCTTTAAAATTAGTTTATTCATAGCAGTTATGTTTTAATCTAAGAGATGACATGTCCCTTCTTTACTAAGTAGGGTTAATCTAAAATTGTGTGTATTACTCTTAATGTATAGAAATTTGTACTGTACTTTTCTTAAGGCCATTTCCTTAATAATTTCAGGGTTCTGTATAAATGAATATGCTAAAATTTTACTCTAGAAAAAATTCTCTCTGTGTCAAGGAAAAGAGGATTATTATTATTTTTTTTTTTATAGTTTGCACCATTAATCAGCCAGCCCACGGAGGACACTGCAGTGATTTTGCCCACTATCTGATAATTCTATGAATGAACTATTCTTGCATCTTATGTATATAAGTTTTCTACACCATATGTCTTTCCTCCTTCTGTGAATGAATATGATTCAAAAATATCATAAGAGAGTTTAATATACCTTGCCAGAATGGTGGAAAGTATGGTCCTGTAATGAGAACATGTACTTAAATTGTCCCAGACTTTTAGAATTTGTCTTTGCCAAATTCTTTTTATGTTTTACAGCAAATGGTGCCAATTTTAATGGTTATTTTTTTAATTCACTAGTGTCTATTTATAATTTTACTTAGCCAACATTGACATAGTTTATGTGTGTCCGCAGAGAATCACTTCTGAGTAAAAGTTCATCTTTGTACTTAGTACCTGTGTTGCATTTTCTAGAATCTTTAGGTGTTTGAATTAACTTTGAATTTATAGACTGTTAAAATACGTACTTTAAAAGATGTCATGAGAAAAATAGAAGGCAGACTACATATCTGTATGCTGAATCTAAATTTCTGTCTTTTTTATTCCCTTTTCCATATTAGCTACATAGATCATATTTAGTTCTTCTTGTTTTGATATTTTGCTTTTATGAAACAGTCTGTTAGAGTCCACTCAGAGAACAAAAACTAGTAGTATCATTGAGGTAAAATATAATTAAAAAGTTAAAATGATTTATATATAGATAGATAGATAGATATCTATATATACATACATATACTGATACCTCAGTTATATCACTCAGTTAGAATTACTAAATCCTTAAGTTTGCAAAAAAGCAGCTATAACTCTCACAAGAATTTCAGGTTTCTTTTTGTTTGCTTTTTGTTTGTAGTCTATACCTCCTAATTTGATACTGCTTTCTTTCTTATATTGTTCTTTGTTTTCATCTGTTTGTATGTAGGACAAATACTAGCCATCTTAACAGTCTTCTATTTTTATTTATTTATATATAAATTTCATATCATTGTAATCCCAGGGATTTATCCCCCTCACCCTCTCCTCCGTTCCCCCCCCCTTTCCCTCCTGCCCAAAATTGTACAAATATCTTAACAGTCTTAATGTGCATATCAGCTTTTTATTTATTAGAGTTATCCAATCAGCATCTGTAGTCTTTCTTTCTACTGTAATTGGACATCATTTAAAAAAAAAAAAGGATACTGATCATTTTTGTTCTTAATATAATATCTAAAGAGAGCTGTGCCAATAAGGATCTGTCAACAGGAGATAACCTGAGTATCTTTTTTTTTTTTTTTTTTGAGACTAGATCTCGCTATTTTTGTCAGTGGAACCGCAGGTTCACGTTGCCCAGGGTACCACAGACTCAAGAAATCCCTAACTTCAGCTTCCCAGGTAGCTGGGATTACAGGCGCGCACCACCACACCCAGCTCTATATTTTTGGAACTAAGTCTCGCTACATTTCCCCGAGCGGGACTCAAACCATGATCCCTGGTTCCCGCTCTGGCTTCCTAGACTGCTGCTTACAGGCATGCACCACCATGCAGGTCCCGAAAGAGTATCTTGATAACTCGAGCAACCTTAATTCAAATAAATATGTTGCAAATGCAGTATTTGAAATAGTAGAATTAAAATGGCTTACTGACTCTCATTACAACCTCCCCAAACTTCGGAATCTAAGAACATCAGATTGGAAACCACTGGTCTGATCCCTCACAGTCCTGCCTGCCTTATTAGCCTGCTATCAGTTTTATAAACCAGCAGAACTGTTAAAATTGTGGCCATAATTTTCACATTATTCGCTTTTCCATTTTTGTGGAGTTCGGCCATTTGTTCTTGACTTGTCCATGTCTTCTCAGACTGATTTCATAAAGTACATGATATTCCCCAGCCAAAACTCAAATTAAGTAGTTTGTGCTGTAGTTCGTATATCAATTAAATGTCTTGTAACATTCTTCTTAATGTTCTCTTGGCTATTATTTGTCTTTTTATTATTATTTAACATTCCACATGCTTATGTCTTGTTTTTCCAACTAGATTTTAATCTCCCCGAGGGCAGGTATGATATTTTACATTTCTTTGTGTTTCTCCACTGCATTTAGCACAATGTTGCATAGCTTGTAGACAGTTTATTGGTTTGTTTTGGTTTTAAATAGATACCATTTTAGATCTTTTAAGTGAATGAGCATTTTAAATTAAAACCTATAGGCCTATTTGCTTTGTGTCATAGTTGTGTATTTAACTAATATCCAGTGATCTTTGGCACTTAATCGCTTTAGATTACTAACTGGATTTTCTATAATAAATCTTTAATCCCAGCTGGGATAATTCTGGCAGCCTTCTATCATAAAACTTGTATTTGTGTATATAAAATAATTGATGTTAGGCTAGATAAAAGATTTGGAAAGGTAAGTTACCACAAGTATAATATGTATTACAAATCCAAGTACAAATGAATGTGGGATTATATATATCATTGCTTTGCTAGCTTTATTCCTAACTATAGATATAGATCATTATATAAACTTATTTACTGGAATTCATCCTTAAAATCAACTAAATCACAGTTTTTAAAGTTTTGATAAACAGCTAAGGAAGTATTCATAAAATTATATTAACTTTTTAAATAACTTTTTAAATAACACTTTAATATTTATGTATAGTATGAAAACATTTTTCATAGTTCATTAACTGCTGCATGAACTGTGGGGGTTTACTGTTAGGTTTCTTAACTAACTCACTTAATTTGTGTCTAGAAGCCACCGAAGAAGTTTCCTTGGACAGTCCAGAAAGGGAACCAATCCTCTCTTCAGATCCTTCTCCCGCAGTCACACCCGTGACCCCTACTACACTTATTGCTCCCAGAATTGAATCAAAAAGTATGTCTGCTCCTGTCATCTTCGATAGGTCCCGAGAGGAGGTATGGGTAATGCTTATATTATAAATCAGTATGTAAAAAGGTTGTTCTCAGTGCCTCAGTCTCCTATTAGCCCTTTCTAATAAAGTTGTTCAGACATTTTTGAGTAAGAGCATTGTACTAAGTAAGTCAGTTATCTGACTTTTGATTTTATATTCACATTTTAATCAGTGGTTTGAGTACATCACTTACCTTCTTAACAGGTTTGTCATTTGTCATCTTAGGATGATGTTGTGTACCTTTCAGCATTCCCATATGATTAAATAATAATGTTGAGTGTTTTTTTAAAATTTACAGCTAGGTGATATCTTGAGTAATTGATTTGATGAAAGCATGGAGTAATGTTAGTGGTTTTGTTGGCAAAGTAAGAGAAGGGTTGTGACTGGGGAAGAGTAAGAGGGAGGCCTTGCAGGGTGTGAAAATCCTGTTTGTTTCTTGATCAAGGTTTGGTTCCATAGATGTCCTTCATTTGTGAAAGTTTATTGACATGTTCACTTAGAATTTATATACTTTTCTTATATATATGTTTTAGTTCAAGTAAGGTTTACTTTTAAAAAAAGTAGCAAAGGGCATCCTTGGGGAAAAAAGTAAGAGTTAGAAAAACTTACTTTTTCATAGTCTTAGATTGTTAATGATGCTTTGAAAATGTGCAAGGTTTAATAATCTGTGCTATGTTTTTGAGAACAAAGTACTGTCTTATAAACTTGCTATTTGGAATGATTATAATGGTATTAAAAAGCACATCTCTGTGGTCTTATAAGTTTATCATTTTTCCTTTTTGCTGCATTTTTTCATTGTGCTTTATTATATTTATAGTGCTTCATTTACTTCAATAAAAGAGCCCCCTCTGATTTTCAGAGAATAGAGACAATTTTGAAAGCTACTAATAAAAATAATTAAGGATTTAATAGAAAATTCCATAACATTTATGCAGAAGACTAAAGATGTAGAAGATGTTTTCTGTATTTGAGGAGTTGTAAGAATAATGGATTTTCTGTTATTTCTCCAAATGATTGCACGTTTATTCGTATATGTGTTTGTGTCAGTCAGGGGAAGAAAGAGTGTTTATGTTTACATAGTCAAGGAATGTGAAAGTATTTTTAAGAAATGGATTGTGGAGTGGTTTTTAAAATTGACAGTGAGGCATGGTGGCGCATGTAAGTGGCAGCCTAGGAAGCCACGGCCAGGGATAGGGATCGCAGTTGGGAGTCCCGCTGGGGGCACATAGCGAGACCTAGTTCCAAAAAAATATAGCTGGGCATGGTAGCAAGCGCCTATAATCCCAGCTACCTGGGAAGCTGAGGGCTGGGGATTGCTTGAGTCTGTGCTACCCCGGGCAACGTGAGCCTCTGGTTCCACAGGCAAAAATAGCGAGATCTAATCTCAAAAAAATAAATAAATAAAAATAAAATTGACAATGACTAAGAAAAGATAGGTGGTAAATTTCAGTAACTGGTATTACAGTAATCACTAGTGTAAATTAAGGTCTATAACATCAAAAAAAATTTTCTCTTTCTAGATTGAAGAAGAAGCAAATGGAGATATGTTTGATATAGAAATTGGTGTATCAGATCCAGAGAAAGTTGGTGAGTCAATATGTATTTTATTTTGTACTTGCTTTTTGATATTCAGTTAGTTTGTTAATGTAGTACTTTTCTTTACTAAATGCATTATTACATTATTAAGTTGATACTTTTATTTTTTAAATGTATAAGAGGGGATTGTTCTTTATTTTGTTTCTCCCCAACTTAATTGAGTCATAATGGACAGAAATCATGTTTTGAAAGTGTATAAGGTGGTTAATATGATGATTTATGAAATGGTTAGCACACTTTAAGAAATGGTTAGCCCGCTCAAGTTCATCAGCACATTGCCTCACACTTATTTTTCTGTGTATATATATATGTGTTTGAGTTTATGACTTAATAGTAGTTTCTGACTTTTCTCATAGGTGATGGCATGAATGCTTACATGGCATACAGAGTAACAACAAAGGTGAGTCTTTTGTTCCATTAAAAAATGTGTGATATCAGGGTACAATGATGATTTAAGGTATAAATTGTCCTTGTCTTTCAAAGGTAGCACCCAAATAAGTAGTTACAATGAATTGTGAATAGTTTTTAGCAGGTATTCTATGAGAATGTGAAGGAAGGGAGCTAATCGAAATCCTAGCTAATCAGAAAAGGTTCTCTGGGAAGAGTGGTATCTGAGGAAAGACAAAAGGTGGGAGTAATTGGGGAATGGGATGAGGAGAATTGAATGAAATGGAAGAATGTTTTTTCCAGACAAAGGGATTTGCTTGTGTAAAAATTAAAAGTCAATAAAAAATTGTGCTTCCTAGGATCTGTAAGAAGTAGTGCCTGATTGAAATGTTTGGCAATGTACACTTCTGTTTACTATAAACTGCTGCCACATTAAGTTATTTGGGTTTCATCCTAAGTATGCTAGAGACCCATTGGCAGTGTTCACACAGGAGTATGTTATCAATTAGATTTTTGTTTTCAAAAGAGCTCTCTGTGCTTAGTATAAGCAAAGAGAGTGGAAGCAGAGGGAGGATTTCCAGTTAAGAGACTAATAATGCACTTCTTAAAGTATTGTAGACCTTCAGATCTTAAAAGAGAAACAAACATTAAGGAAATGGTACTAAAGTTGAACAAAAGAATTGGCATTTTGAATTGTATAAGAGATACAGTACTATGAGTGAAGTGAAGGAGTAAGGAAAGAAGGATGCCTAAGTTGCTGACTACAGGCACTTTACAGTTGTTAACATAACCCTAGAGAAAAGTCAACACGAGGAGAACACAGTATGGGTAGAGTAAGATCTGATAGTTCATTGAATAGTATTTATTAAACACTCCTCTTGGGGTCTGAGTCTGTTCAAACACTGGGGATAGTGGAAAACAGACAGATGTTCTCTCATGAACCTTACATTCAGTCAGGGGAAAAATGGGGGAATTTGAGGTTGCAATAAGATTTAAGTATAAGTGTCCCTTGGACATTTCAGTATATTTAGCTAAAACTCAAAGGAGATCTGGGCTAGAGGTAAAGATTTGTGAAATAACATAAATATAAGTAGAATCCATGGGATGAATGAATAATAGAACAAAGCAAGTAATTTCAACTTCTTAAGTTCTGAAGAATAAAAATTTGTTATTTAGGGGTTTTGTTTTTTTTTTTTTAGTCTTGAAAACTGTATATTACACTAGTTTGTTACTTTGCGTTCTTTTGCAAAATTTATGTAAGTGTATGTCATCACATTTATGTATAACACTAAATTATTGCTTTAGTATTCAAAGTTGAAATACCTCTCATTCCCTTGTAGACTTCTCTTTCAATGTTCAGTAAGAGTGAATTTTCCGTTAAAAGAAGATTCAGTGACTTTCTTGGTTTGCATAGCAAGCTAGCAAGCAAATATTTACATGTTGGTTATATTGTGCCACCAGCTCCAGAAAAAAGTATAGTAGGTAAGTATGAAACCAAGGATAATTAATTTTTGTTCCTATTACTCCTTCAGTTTTAACTGTATAGATTTCTGGCTTTTATGACCATTCACTAGCATCTCAGTGTCAAAGTTGGATTTATGGCACTCATCAGATGAAAACTATATAGCTAATAATTTTGACTCATATAGTATAATGGTAATAAGTATTAGCTCAACATTTACCGAGATGAAAGCAATTGAAAATCCTAATCTCTGAACTCATTATGGTACCATATTATGATTCATAGAGGATATTTAATACTATTAAAATAGTTAATACAATAGTTAAAACATTTTTCTAAGGGATGGAAGTGTTTAGCTCTCAGCTATATATTATCCAAAAAGGTTTAATCTAAGTTCACTTATATGGGAGTCATGTAAAGTCTTACTTGTAGTTAACATTTAGAAATATTTGTATTTATAAAAATAATATTTAGTTAAGGATATGCAGAATATTATAAAAGGAGAATCTTCATTGCCTTACCATTAAAAGATAACCTGTCATCTCTTAAAATACTTTTATTTTTTCCAGTCTTTTAGTCATAGATGTTTACCTTTCTTTTGTACATAAGATTATTTTTCTCAAAAATATTTTGAATTTTGCTGACCTTGGATTTTCTTTTTTTCTTCACTTTTTAAGCATTTGGTATAAAAAGCAAAAAAAGCTCAGAACTAGAAGACTGTACAGATATTTTTGTCACCTCTTTTAAACTAATGCCTATCTTTGGTCAAATTGTTCTTAAAAATACTGAAACTCAGAATGTTCCTGAATGCATTTTACTATAACAATATTATCCTAGGCTGGGTGTGATAGCACCTGCCTATTGTCTAAGCGCTGGGAGACAAGAGGCTTGGGATCGCTTGAGTTCACGGGTTCGACTCTATCCTGGGCAGCATAGTGAGACCTGGTCTTGAAAAAGCAGCCAGGCACTGTGATGGGTGCCTATAATCCCAGCTACCTGGGAGCCTGAGGCTGGGGATCACTTGACCCCACAGTACCCCGGGCAACATAGTGAGACCTAGTCTCGAAAAAAAAAATTATCATAATACCAAATCTAAGTAAAGATAGCACAAAAAGGGCTGGGCATGGTGGCACATGCCTCTAAGCGGCAGCCTAGGAAGCCATGGCGGGGACCAGGGATCACGGTTCGAGTCCCACTCAGGGCATCATAGCAAGACCTAATTCCAAAAACATAGCTGGGCGTGGTGGCACGCACCTGTTATTCCAGCTACCTGGGAAGCTGAGACTGGGGCGTGCTTGAATCTGTGGTACCCTGGGCAATGTGAGCCTGCGGTTCCACAGGCAAAAATAGCAAGACCTTGTCGCAAAAAAAAAAAAAAAAGCACAAAAAGGAAAATTAGTTATAGCTTGATACCTCTTGAACATCAGTGCAGAATGATTAACCAGCAGGTGGAGTTCAACAGTATATCATAAAGATTATGATAAATGGCATGATCAAATGAGATTTATCCCAGGGCTGTAAGAATGAGTTATGATATACAAATCAATGTGTGATACGTTGTGTCAACAAAAGTACACATAAGCATCATATGATAATATCAGTAGATACAGAGGGAGCATTTGATAAAATCCAGCACTGTTTATGTTAAGAACTATGTTAAGGATGGGAAAAGTAGAAATCTACGTCAATACACCGAAAGTCATACGTTACAGACCAACAACAAATACAGTACTTAATGGTGAAAAATGGGAAGCTTTTACCTGAAGAACAATATGAGAATGCCCATTACTACTTCTGTTTAACTTAGCATTAGAGATTTTACCTAGAACTGTGAGATAAAAATTTGAAATAGAATAAGGAAATCCAAGTTGCAGAAGAAGTGAATCTATCCTATTTGCAGATTATCATATATTTATAGAAAGACCTAAAGAATCTATCAAAAAGTTACTCAAAGCAGTGTGAAAAAGATAGATACGACATAAATAGCAGACTTAAAAATCAACTTGCAAAAACCTGTAGCTTTTTAATTTGCAAGTAGTAAACAAGAACCAAAAGAAATGAAGAAAATAACTGTACGTGCTTCAAAAAGAATTAAAATACCTTAGAATTAACTTGCCAGATGGTGTGAAGGATTTAATCAACGGAACTACAAGGTACTGTTTAAAGGACTTAGATAGCAATATAAGGAGATGAAAGGGTATCTCATGCTCATAGATGGGGGATAATCAACATAGTCAAAATAAATATCCTGCCTAAAATGTTATTATAATTTTAATGCAACATCCATCAAAACATGGGCACTATTTTTCAAAGAAATTTAGCACAAAATTTGAAATGGAACCACAGAAGGCCTCAGATTGCAAGTTGAAAAAAGTATAAAAGAAAGGGAGGGAGATTAGCGCTTTACTTGACTTCGAATTTCACTATAAAGTGGTACATCTAAAAACAATAGCATAAGACCCGGCGTGGTGGCACATGCTTGTAAGCGGCAGCCTAGGAAGCCGCGGTCAGGGCCAGAGATCACAATTCGAGTTCTGCGGGGGGGCATGTAGCAAGACCTAGTCCCAAAAATATAGCTGGGCATGGTGGCACATGCCTGTAATCCCAACTACCTGGGAAGATGAAGTTGGGGATGGCTTGAGTCTGTGGTACCCTGGGCAACGTGAGCCTGGGTTTCCACAGGCAAAAATAGCAAGATCTAGTCTCTAAATAAACAAACAAACAAATAAATAAATGCAATAGCATAATGGCTCAAAAATAGGTACATGGATCAATGGAATAAAAATAGCAAGAACTAGTCTCTAAATAAATAAATAAATGCAATAGCATAAAAATAGCAAGACCTAGTCTCTAAATAAATTAATAAACAAACAAATAAATAAATGCAATAGCATAATGACTCAAAAATAGGTACATGAATCAATGGAATAGGATTGAAAGCCCAAAAATAAATTTTCTTACATATCAGTATGTAATATATGATAAAGAGCTATGACCACACAATAAGCAAAGTATTAAAATCATTAAGATTTTAATAAATGGTGCTGGGAAAATTCTGATGTCTACATGAAATAATTAACTTGTATTACTCTAACTCCCCTCACAAAAATAAACTCCAAATTATTAAAGATTTAGATGTAAGACATACAGTAATGAAACACAGAAGAAACATTGTAATTTCCATGATATCAATGACAGAGTTCTCGGGGACTAACCCTGTGACAAAGGATATGTGGATAATTAGCAATTGGGATTATCTTATGTTGAAAAGCTTTTATAGTGGGGCACAGTGGTGTGTGCCTGTAATCCCAGCTACTCAGGAGGCTGAGGCTAGGAATCAGTTGAGTCCATAGATTTGAGACTACCCTGGGCACTAGACAACATAGCAAGACCTGCTCTCTTAAAAAAAGAAAAAAAGAAAAGCTTTATAAAGTGAAAGAAAATATAAAATCAAAAAGATATCTTATATACCCTACTAAACAGAAAAATATGTTCTTACAACATAGAGCCGATGGCAATATTCTAGTTATATGAAAAACTCATATTTCAGTTTTTAAAAAAAGGAACTCAGTTAATAAATGGGTATCAGCAAAACTTTTGTTCTACAATGTTCATAGTATTATTTATAATAACTAGAACATTGAAGAAGTCCAAACGGTCATCAACAGAATGAGTGGATCAAGATGGTGTGGTATAGCCACACCACACCACAGCCACGCTGTGGAATCCTCTTCAGCCATAAAAATCCTCACCAGCTATAAAAATTTATTGCAACCATTTCAGCAAAATGGAGGAAATTTGAGAGGATTACATGTGGCAAAGCAAATCAGAACAGTGAAAACAAATACTAGATGTTTACATTTTAGAACGTTTGATAAAGTAAAATGCTTAGAAAAACTTGTTAACATTAATGAATCCATGATGGCTCTGAAGTTCATGTATTAGTTTTAAATTGAAATTGCCAATGTAAAAATAAGTAGCAGATACTTTTTTTAATTTAAAGAGTTCTGGATGTTTCTATGAAAGATCTTGATATAACTCTTAAAAAGCCAGAAATGATAAATAAGCAAGAATTCTTAGAATCTCAAATAGGGAAAGCATTCAACAAATCCAGGGGTTACACTTATTTCAATTTTTCTAATCCCCAAAAATGAAAAAAAGATTCAGTTGTTGTTTATAAAAAACTGAAAATATTTAGCTTAAGTTTACTAGTTTAAAATTCTGTTGTAAGTCAGGCATGGTAGCACGTGCCTATAAGCTTCAGCCTACAAAGCGACTGGGGCTTGGGATCCCAGTTCGAGTCCCACTCAGGGCAATGTAGGCTGACCAAGTCCCTAAAAAAAAATAGCTGAGTGTGGCGGCGCACATCTGTAATCCCAGCTACCTGGGAAGCTGAGGCTGGAGATTGTTTGAGTCTGGTACCCTGGGCAACGTGAACCTGCAGGTAAAAATAGCGAGACCTAGTTTCAAAAAACTAAATAAATAAAATAAAATTCTGTTGTACATGTTGGAATGCAAACACACTTTATCAGGGGTATAATATGCACAGGTGAGTACCAAAATAGTTACAAATCCAAAAACTGTAAATACAGCTCAACCTCTGCTTTATCTGGTCTCAGATGTTATGAGTACTTATAAATTGAAGATGTTAATCAGGGGTTTTAATTTAATTTCAGAAGTATTAATTAAGTAAATCTAAGATCTATTTTGCAAAGTTCAAATTCAAAGTATATTTTTAACTATTCAGAAATGACTATAAAAGACTCTTAAGAATATTATCATGACTATTGTTCATTTGTTTCAAAGGTATGACTAAGGTCAAAGTGGGTAAAGAAGATTCATCATCCACTGAATTTGTAGAAAAACGAAGAGCAGCTCTTGAAAGGTAACTCTCAGCAGTTGTGCTTTAATCATATTTGTACTCCCATCGTTACTTAACAAGTCTAAATCTGTTATATTCCTGAACTATAGTTTTATGATGAATTTTTAAGTACCACTTAAACTTTTATTTAAGAAAATTGCTTCCTTTTACCAAAATAATACTATGTACTTATTCTACTTTTGTTACTTCTCATTAATAGTCTGGTTAATAGAGTAACAGCCATTTTTTTATCTGCAATGTAAGTTAGTTGGAAAAAGAATTATCATCTCACGTCTATAGTCAGATAGCAAACAAAAACTGCCAACCCTGTAAAGAAAACATGAAACTTTGACTGTGGTGGGAAAGAGTTGATTTTAATATTTAGATAATATTTAGATAAAAATAATGCCTTTTTGTGTTTTTAGGTTCTTAAGTATACCTGTATTTATATATTCTCTTAGAAGATTTGACTAATTATAAATCATCCACACTAATTATCCTTTTGAAAAACTAGTTTGTGAGATTAAATACAATGCAAAATTAAGTTTGTGTTCCCTTCTTTAATTTTGTGTAATTGATTTTGACTTGATTGTACAAAAGTATTAGTCATTCTTGGAATTGACTATACTCAAAGTGCTCTACAGTTCTTTTGAGCACTTGACATATTTCCTATAACTTTAAAACTTGTTCTTAGACTGAGGGGGCCAAGGGTGGAAGGAATTCTACTCCTAGAATTTTAACATTTATTCCTTCCTTGCTATTCTGAAAATGTGAGAAGATAATATTGAAACTACCTTAAAGCACACTCTTTAGAACATAAATTGCAATTACTCAGTCTCATTTTCTAATTTTATAGATTTTTATTTTAACTGAATTTTATTTTAACTGAATTTTAACTGAATTTGCATATTATTTATTTTCTTTTTTTGTTTAAAATTAGTCAATTGGAGTGGATAGGACAGATTTGAGTAAGTAGTGTATATATTTTCAGGGTACAAATCATTTCTTGAAACTATTTTGAAGTTAACTTATTTTATGGCTCTAGTAATAAATTGTTTGAACTTTAAATTCCACAATGTCAGGTTTGAACAGTTTGTTGTAAGAAAAGCTAAAGAATATTCAGTTTATAATCTCATTGGAAAAGACTCGGAAGTTGATTTTATGTTGTTAAGACTCAGCATTACTCAGGATAGGATTTAAATTTCATCAAGAGAAGTTTAGGTTCAGCTAGAATTGATTCTACTATGAAGGAGGTCATACACAATATTTTCAAGAATAAAGGCACATAATGCTCTGCCTTTGTTTCATCTAGTCCTTACTGAAAGTGTAACCATGACCCTTTAAGAGACCTTTCAAGTCCTATTTTTCTATGAGTAAATTTGAAATATTTCAGATGGCATGCTTGATAAGGAGCTTAATGAAGATTTATTGTACCAAGAACATATAATTTGATTCTCCTTTCCCCTTTCTTGTAACTTGAATGCATTGCATAGTACTTAGTGTGCCATGCTGTGTGAAACATTGCGGAGCATTTTAAGAAATATTAAGACTTGACTTAGTACATCTGTAAACGGTTTCTTTACTGGTAAATATTATTGGTTAATGCTACATTAGTGGAATTTGCAATATTAGGGAGAAAAAAAGAAACTATATAAGGGCAAAGTCCATTTTGTTTTAGAAAAACTGACTAAAAAAAATATAGACCTAATGTCATAAAGCAAAGAAACTGGACTGCTTTTTCAAAAATGATTTTTCTTTGATATTTTCTAAAACTTAAACATAGTGCGGATATACTTAAGGGATACCCAACCTAGTTGAATCTGGTGGGTCTGGGATGTTTTCTCTTTGTAGATACTATGCAATTCATGTACATAATTACTTGTTTGTTCAACTTAGAGAATTCTTGGATGGAAAAAAAAATTCTGATATTTAAATACAGGAAGGGGAAGGGAGGGGTTAAGACCTAAGTACCATGTGCCACACCATACTTGAAATTAGCAGAAACAACTTCTAATTAAGAGTATCCCTAAGATTGATTTGGTAATTTTCTGAAGAGGGTAAGGATATACTTCTGCAATTGTAAATTGAGACATAGAGAGTAGGATCATATTGTGTGTTGGGAGTTACATGCCTGTTCCATTGGCGTTTATGCTCTACTACACATCACACATTTATCTGAATGACTGTGGGCAAGTTATTTTAGTGAGGTTCATTATTAACCTATATATTATGAGTGTTAGTGAGGATTGTGTTCATTGTAAACCCCTAAACAAGGCCTGAATAGTTCATATAGATCAACTAATCCATTCTCTGGTATCAGGAAGTTTGGATTAATTATAGTAACATCCTAATTGTGTTCCTTATTTCCATCTTTTCACCTATACTCTTTGTGTAATATAAAGTGTGCATCTCCTTTTAAAGTATTTTTCCCCCTTTTAAAGCTTAAGTCAGGTTTTCAGTTCATATCCAACCCCTCTCCTCCCTAATTTGACTCAATAAAAACCAGTCTTTACGATACCCTGCTAAACCTTGTGTGAGGTACACTGCTCCCTCTGTCACCTACTTGGTCTCCTGTCGGTAGCTCTCCACTAGGCCACATGACTTCTTGCTGCTCCTCAAAGATCCCAAGCATTTGCTTTTACTCTTCATACATGTGTTTGAGTTTCAAGCAAGAGAAATATCTTTTAACCTTGTTCCTCTGAAGCTTTTTATATAAACTCCTATACTATGTTTCATTTTTGTTAAGTAAGTAGGAACTAGAAAGTCCTGAGTCTTAGAACTTTCTCCTTCAGTTCCTAGATCTGAGGAACAGTTACTGACCATCTCTTGTTGGGTGTGATACTTAATCTTTTTTTTATTTTATTTTTTATTGATTGTACATATATGTGTGTGTGTATGACATCATTGTCTACTCCAAGTTTCTCCCATCACCTTATCACCTGTGAACCATATTTATCTCTTGCCCTCCCCCCACCCCAGTTTTACCTCCTCCCCCTCTATTGCTCTATGCTTCAGTTCTGTTGGCAATTTAAAATTTTTCTTGTCTGTTTGGTCTCATATAAATGAGGCCATCCCATACTTCTTTTTCTTTCTGACTTCTGCTAACTTGATTCCTTCTAGCTCCGTCCATGGTGCTGCAAATGACTTGTTTGTCTTCTTTGATTGATGAATAATATTCCATTGTGTAAATATACCACATCTTTTTCAGCCATTTGTCAGTTTGGGGGCGTTTGGGTTGTTTCCATATCCTAACTGTTGTAAATAGTGCTGCAATAAACATCTAAGTACAAGTGTCCTTTTGAATTAGTGTTTATCTTTTTATCTGTTACATTGCTTCATCCTTCAGTGCCCCTGCACCCATGTCATGTCTAATTTCTGCATTCTTTTTTATTATTGTTGTTCTGGATCCTTTTTTGATATATTTATAATCCTTTCTAATCTTAATTCTGAATTGCTATCTATTTACAAATATTAAGTAATTTAAAATCCATTTGGAAATTTTTATTCTTTACTGGAACATTACATGAACCTAATACTTTTTTTTTTTGAATGGTTAGTTGCTCTTTATTTCTAGATAACCCTTAGAGGAAATGTTTTACTATCTTTTTTCTAAAATATCGTTTTCCAAAATTGATTACTCATATTGCTAGTTTGTTGTGGAACAGAAATAGCATAAAAGTACACTGTGAGGTAAAAATACTGTAATTGCTATAACAACACATGTAATTGTGGTGGTAGGGTAAAAAAGTCTGTAACCAGTTGAATTTCATTGACATTGGACTTAAAGCCAGGCTTATATCCTGCACAACTTCTCAAACCACTTAATATGTTTCTGTTCGTTATGAAATATCTATATAAACACAGAAATATCTAAATATCTAATTATATATTTCAACTTTTTAGATTGTGGAATCAGTCCTTTTAATAAAATATCACATAAGCTTAGTATTCTGCAAGAATACCCTTTGGAAAGCTCTTAGACTAAGAGTAGTATTAAATGTTTCTTTTTTGATTTGAATTATTGGAATACTTCATAAATATTGGGTACTGCATGTTTGTTCTGCTTGCTCATTTATAAATGACTCAGTACTCACTATGTACAGTTGTTGGTGCATTAAAATAAACATAGTGCAAGCTGTATGCAGTCTAAATAATTAACTGCTACTAGGAGAGAATGTGTTAAAATTTTTAACATTCCTTTGAAGATCAACATTTTATAAACTTAGAGGATTACTATTCTTACTACATCTAGTATATAGCAAGATAATAAAGGCAGGAAATACAGGCAGTGTAGTTTTTATAGCTTGTACCATGCTTTGTAGTAATAGCATCTTATGTGGACTAATGACATAAAATAAAGTTTAATATTATGTATTTTATTTAGCTATATAGAAGTTAACATTTAAGCAGTAATAGAATAGTTGTTTTAACAATATGTAGGATTTCCTTTTTAGAGAATATTAATCATTTTTCTCAGAAATTTAATTTTAGTCGCATTTTATAATCTTGCATTTATTCTGTAGAAATAAAGGTATATTAACTGTGAGCTGTAAATTATTATATTTGATATATCTCTACATGTAATCATTAATCTGAGGAATGTTAGCAATTAATACTAGAAAAATAATCAAGAATCAAAATAGTGACCCTGTTTTCTATTTATGAAAAAGTGTTTGAAATTTGTTCTGGAGGATAGGGAACTAGAAGTTTTATAGTAATGGAGGTTTTAAGAAACTAAAATTAGACTAAAGTGATTTAATATTTGGGTTTCCCTTTTTTTTTTAATTTAATGTGTTGGCATATGAGGAAGATATTTATCAAAAATAGTAACTCCTTAAAAATAGAAATATTCAGGAAAATTTTTTTCAAATAAGAATCAAAGCCAATTCCATAATTTAAATCTAGTAAGGAAAAAAAAGTTGCTAGGCTTTTCTTCATTTTAGAAATAATAGCAATAAAAGTAATAGTTGACTGCAACATAAATAGTAATGTTTCTTAGGACTCTCAGTTAGTAGCGGGCAATGTTCTGACTACACCCAATGGTAAAATTATCTGACTCATGTCCATTTGTAGTTCTTAATGCTTCCAGTAAGTAGTTGGCATGTTATTTGGTCCCTCTTCACTCTCCCAGTGTGTCCCCCTTTTATGTAAGTATGAATTTTCAAAAGGTGAAGAAGAAGCTTTTTAATTATTAAATTGCTGTGAGATTCTAAAGAGAAGAAGGCGGATGGAGGATACCTATTTACTTTTTACTGAGCATACTTTTTTATTTTTTTCTTCTGTTAAAATAGTATTTAAAAAATATTTAAAGATGCCACTCATTAATAAAGGAGTAATTTAATCTTAAATATAGGTATCTTCAAAGGACAGTAAAGCATCCAACTTTGCTGCAGGATCCTGATTTAAGGCAGTTCTTGGAAAGTTCAGAGGTATTAAATCTATTTAAATTTTGTATGTAAATGTCCTCATTTATGTTTGTTGTGTAATAATTTGTATATAATAGATGGTAAGTAAATAATTGAATTAATAGATGGAATAAGTAATTTCATTTTTGCTCAGTGTTATAATTAATTTTAATTAGGTAACTAAATTGCCTGCAAAATATCTTCTTTGCATGGATAATTATAGGATGTTTGCACTCTTGCTTCAAAGTTTAAAACCAGATTTACACGAATGGCTTACAGTCTCATTCTAAAAGCTATAAATTGTTGACTTAGACATGTTGAAAGTAAGTGTATTTAGATCTCCTTTAAGAGAGATAGTTGAATGTTGGGTGTCTACATTCTAATATTAAGGTTTTGAAATGCAAATTATGGCTTGAAAGAGCTTAAATTATAACCATATTGCTTTTTATATTTGATGTTGGCCACATTTTGGCCTTTTAGCAGTTTAGAGTTGTACTTGTTATTTCAATTAGCTTGACTTCTAGAATTTTTTAAAAACCTAAAATAACGTATCTAAATGAGTATAAAATGATTTTTCTCAAATTCTCTTCTTTCTTTACAAACAGCCTATTTCTGTCAGCAAACAGGTGGCTAGTGTTAAGGTGCTTGGCAATTTCTTAATATATTTTGACAAAGAGTATGTTGTTCCATCTAAATGTAAACATGCAGAAGAAAAGCAAATGGAAAGTCTATTTTTTAAGTTTTCCTTGGAGAATGTACAAGTGTATTTGAGAAATTAGATTCCACTATTGAAATGTATGAGAGTGAAGAAAATACAGCCTTCTTTTTTCCTTTCCTGTTTCTTTTCTTCTTCTTTTTTTTTTTCCTTGGTGGGGAAGGCATTCCCCTTTGTGCCCTGTTAAACCTCCAGGCTTTTAACCGGTTTGTTTGCCCTTATTTGTCATTCAATTCCAGCTGCCTAGAGCAGTTAATACACAGGCTCTGAGTGGAGCAGGAATATTGAGGATGGTGAACAAGGCTGCCGACGCTGTCAACAAAATGACAATCAAGATGAATGAATCGGATGCAGTAAGAGCTGATTTTTCGACTTGAATAATGAGATGAATTAATGAGCCCAACAATTGCATTTTAAAGCTGTACAAGTAGAAAATAGGATATTAATTTGCTTATTGAGTTTAGTTCTCTGCCACGTCAGTTGACCACCATGGTTATACATGGTTAATTTGTTGCTTTAAAACAAGGAATGTGGCTTGCTATTGGTAACCTAATTTACAGTGGTTTGTTCTGGCTAAATTAGCTCCATTTTTCATTTTTTCTTCTCAGTGGTTTGAAGAAAAGCAACAGCAATTTGAAAATCTAGATCAGCAACTAAGGAAACTTCATGCCAGTGTTGAAGCCTTGGTCTGTCATAGAAAAGGTTTGTTTGCCTTGTTATTTATGTGTTTGACGTTGTAAGTTAATTCAGATATTTTGTTTACATTTTGTTTGAAAGTATATCCTGAAATTAATTCTAGAACACAGAAAACAATAGTTCGAGAGTATTTTCTTTTTAAACTTAGTTAATTTATGTGTTTTTGTACTAGTTTAATCTGAATTTAGAAGTAGAAAAAACTCTAAGTCTATAAAAGCTTATTTCAAATTTTGGCTAAAAAACGGTATTCTCATAATTAACTCTTTGTTAAACATGTATACAATAGAATGAATGCAGATGCCTTCAAAGCAAGTGATTAGAATAAACATTTGAGATTAAAAATCAATTTTTAAAAATTTCTTTTAAAATGCTTGTTTTGTGCCTGTGTTTTCTGGAAAATCCTGAAGAGTTTATGTTTGAACCATAGTATTTAAAAAATCCAAAGTTTTTTATTGCAATTTTTGAATTCCGTAATGAGAGTTTTGGGGATTTCTAATTTTGAAGAATTCAAGGAATTTAATACTTGCTTTCTAAAATACTTAATAAGTAATTAGTATATGCCATTAACAGCATATTTTTTATTAACATTATTATAGAAATCGGTTATTAAAGGTAGCTTACAACAGCATTTGCCATTTGTATTGTATGTCTTGGAAAACAGCTTTATGGTTTTTTTCAGAGAATTTTGTGTAATGCGAAGTAATAGAGCAATTTACAGGCAATGAAATCATTAGTCATTGACAGTATCCTGTCTCCAAGCATCCATTTATCCTCATTTGACATGTCAAAAATAATGGCATACAAAAATACTTTCAGAAATTCTTAATATTCTGTAAATACTGTTGTTGCAAAGAAAAGGAAAAATAAGATATATGAATTGTGTATATACAGTTTCCCTTGTTTTCATCCTATTAGCTAAATAGTATTCTTTTTAAAAATTAAACTTTATTTGCTATGACAAATCAGTGTTTAAAAGTCAAATAATGTAGTTAATTTTAAGTGTTCACAATGTGTTACATATAAAATATATATTAGGGACAGAGAAAGAGTGAGTACAGTAGGGGCAGGAGTGTAGGCAGATAATTACTTTAAATTAAATATAGTTCATTCCTTGGGGAGAGAGACCCTGATTCTTAATTTTCAATAGCACTCTGAGTAGTTGGTCTTTATACCCAAGGCATTTTAATGACTGTTTTATATAAATTATTATAAAATAATATTTGAGCAATTTATGAACAGTTCAAATTTAGAGAAAAGGTAGAAAATCAATGCAATATTTCAGAACTTTACTAGTGAACACTAAAAGTGAATACTTTTTTATTTCAGAACTTTCAGCCAACACAGCTGCCTTTGCTAAAAGTGCTGCCATGTTAGGTAATTCAGAGGACCATACTGCTTTATCTAGAGCTTTGTCTCAGCTTGCAGAGGTTGAGGAGAAGATAGACCAGTTACATCAAGAACAAGCTTTTGCTGACTTTTATATGTTTTCAGAACTGCTTAGTGACTACATTCGTCTTATTGCTGCAGTGAAAGTAAGCCTTCTTTTGCAATCTTCCTTAAATTCTTCTTACTTCAGTGGTTTGCTTAAAAGA
Source organism: Uropsilus gracilis (assembly GCA_004024945.1). Taxonomy (NCBI): domain Eukaryota; kingdom Metazoa; phylum Chordata; class Mammalia; order Eulipotyphla; family Talpidae; genus Uropsilus; species Uropsilus gracilis. The sequence goes on along the minus strand of PVHY01012338.1, from coordinate 14,910 downwards.
AGAATTTGGTTTCCTGTTAGGCATGTGTTTAACTGTGTAGATTCCATGCTACTCTGGCACATTTATAAAATGTCTTCAAGATGATTATTCATAGCTTAATATTTTTTCCTATGATATGGACAGTACAGTAGACAGAATTGATGCTTTCAAGGGTTCTATGGAACACCAAATAAGATAATACCAAAATATATTTACAGGTTTGCAAATATATTTATTTGCTCATTCTAGCACAAACTGAACCATAATAAGCAACAGGACAAAACCATAACTGACTGTTTCATGAATATTTTTGGTGTTGACTTTAACGTGAATTTAACTTGGACTTCAAACAAATGTTCTGTGAAAATATTGAAATGTATAGTCACCATATTTTTATAAATGCGGTGGGACAAGGTTAAATAATAAATTATGTTATACAGTTGTAATGTTTAAGAATGAACTGTCTTTAGTTGAAAATATAAATTCAGTTATCTGATGAAAATTTTTATACAGATATGTCCAGTATTCAGACGGTTGATCTGTTGGACATTAGTTTGTCAGACAGTTCAGAAGTTACACCGTACTTATCATACAGTGTCTTTGAATTATTGTTGTGGCATTAATTGTCATGAATGGAGGGAACTGGGAATTTACCTTTCACTTTGATTTCGGACACCTAGAAAGTTAATGAGACCTTGTTCCTTGTTTTCTTTCCGTGACCTGAAGTCAGTGATCCAATTAGTATTCATCTGTAGTCAGAACAGATACATTGCATATTTTTTGATGCTCTCAAGCTAATGGTAAAAATTAAAAGAGGATTCTTAACCCTTCAGAATGGTACTTTCTTAGGTTTTATAAAATGATCAGTTTTGTTTGTATTTCTGTCAGATGTTACTCTTTATATCCCTGGTGGTTAATATTTCTTTTCATGTATTTAAAGATGTTCATATAAGTGCAGTTGTCAGAATATACTTAATTATATATAGGTGACTTCTGGCATATAAAAATCCATATTACCTAGAGTGGTTCCTATTTCTCGTCTACTTATTTTCATCCCATTCCAGAGCTCCCTTTAGCATGAGAACTATTAAAAACATATTAACACCTTCAAAATACCTGTGGGCAGAGCTGGGCAATGTCTGTAAGAAGGAAGCCAGACTGAAAACAGCTAACTTAGAAGAAGACTACCTGGCAGGGATGGCCTGTTTGAGTAACAGATGCCAGTCCCTCAAAAACAGCTTTCTCAGATGCCTAAATCTTCTTGCTGTGTTTTTGCATTCTGTGACTCACAGTTATATCAGTGTTTCCCAGAATATTTTCTACAGAACACTGGCACCAAAAACTGTAGCACAGTCAACTGTAGCACAGATAATGTATACAATATCCCCGCCTGATGGACACAGCAGCATGTAGAAAATTCATACCATCTAGGTGTGAAAATAAAATGAGCCATTTAACTGATTAATCAGCAGCTTCCAAATTCACATGAACAGGAATCCTTTTTCACTTAATAATGTACGTTATACATGTATGGAACACATACTGGGAAATACTGAATTAGTTATTCATTGACTAGAAAAATTATAGAGCAGTGGTCTTGCGATAAATTAAGCTCTTTAAGATTGGTTTTCTACCACAGCCAGGTAAGCTGCACAAAGGAAGTTAGGAGTCAGGTAACAGATAATTTTTGTAGTTTTTATTTTTTTGTTTATATTAACTAACTTTATAATTGAAAAAATATGTATGTACATAGTAACTCTGACAGCCCAAAATATAGTGCATTTCTTTTCATCCTAAGACTTCTAGTCTATTTTCCCTCTGTCAAATGCATTTATTATACATATATATAAAGCTAATTTTCTTTTGCCACCTTTTATTCCTTAATCTTTTCCAACCTTCATCAGTCAGTACATCATATGCACCATTCTTTGCTTGCTCTTTTCACCCACTCCATTTTAGAGAGGTCTGTATATCAGTACATGTATTACATTATTTTTAATGGCTGTAGAGTATTCCATCATGCAGCCTATCTATGTGCCTTGAATTATTTAATGAGCCCAAAAGTAAATATCAAATATTTTAATAACTCTTTGGACACAAAGGTCTGATAAAGTAGAGCTGCTTTCCCAAAGAATATATCAGTTTTAAATTTCATGACATGTTGCCATATTACTGTTCAGAGATGTCATCCTCTTCTGTACACCCATCAACATGTACCTTCTCCCAACCAAGGTGAAGGTATTTTTTGTCTAAGTTATAATTTCTTTATAGTGTAAATTTTAAGCACTTTTACAAGTAAGACATTTCCATTATTTATTACTATGAACTGTTGAAATCCTTTGCACAAATTCTTAACTCATTTATTTCTAATACATATTCGATATGTTTAGTATATATTAGACTGGTTAGTACATATTAGTTCTTTGTTTTGTCCATATTGAGAGTACTTTCTGATTGATAATTTTGAAACTAGGAGTACTTTGAGAATTAGAATATGGTGCCAAAATTGAGAATTAAAAACATCAGAGACAGGGGTCCTAAATTTCACCCATTTATAATACTGTCTAGTATCTGGAAGAGACTGATTCTACTGTAGTGGGTTAGCATCTTCTTGTGGAAAGATGGCATGTAGTTATAGAAAAGCATGTTTTTTCTGTTCTTGTGGAATAGAAACTAAAATGTTAAATCCTGTAATAGAACTTAAATTATTTTTTTTTTTTTTGCTGAAATAGCCTAACTTTAGTTGTCTTAACTTCATCATGCCTTTTATATCAGTACCTCAGTAAACCTTGGATGGCTCTGGACTATTAGGAGATTCCTAATAGAAACCAGATTCCTTTAGATTTATTTCACTATTGAAAAAGCCAGCTAACATATAGTATACATTAATGTATTATGATACATATTTTAAATAATCTATTTGTTATTGACAGAGGTATTCTTAAGTGAAGGAATTTGTAATGTTATGGCCCTCTTTCCCTAAAGAAAGATGAAATCTAATATCTTACTTTCTGGTTTTGTACATGTGTTTGTATAGGGGGTGAAATACAGGAATTGTTTGTTTGTTGGTTTTTTCCCCCTGTGTTAGATGTGATTTTAAAATTACAAAATTAGTTGAAAGCAAAAGTAATTCATAATGAGTGATTTTTTTTTAAATGCTCTTTTAAGTAAGGAAAATAGATTAAGGGGAGCATAAGATTTACTAAATATAAGTAGACATGAAATGAAAAATTAAATCTAGCCTTAGACTTAAATACTGATAGGTAGGATACCTTTATATACCAGTTTTTCCAGTTATCTTGATTAATTTAAAATGTATACAGTCATGGAGAACTCTTTAGATAAAAAAATACTTCGATTTCTGGTTGATAGGAACTTTTAGTGTTATGCTCGTATATTTGAAATAAGCTAAATGGTATAAATATCACCTAATTGTGATTCACTTTTTCATATTAATGTTATTAATACTTTTAATAGAAAATCTAGAGTTAATCAGTTATGTGTTTAGAAGTAATTTATAAGAGTACCTATTAAGCATCCACTCTGTTAAGCTGCTGAGCTACATACTTTTCACATTATCCCCAATTTATATTGCAGATTTCATTTCCCCCTTTCATATTTGGCGGACCTGTGCCTTACACAAATTTATCTGAGATCATACAGTGACAAAGAAAATATCAGAACCAAAATCTGATTTGCTCCAAAACTTACTTTTAAAAAATATACTACCTATATTAGCAGTTCTGTATAAAAATGTGTTAATTTACTGCTTCTTGATCCAGAAAGTTCAGTATTTGAAAGAAATTAAAATAACTGATGGAGTACTTTTTGATATCCCAATTTATTAATAATAACTACCCTTGTTCAATCAGTAAATATGAAAATAGGACTCTATCCCCCATATCGAGCTATAAAAAGAGATTATTGAATTCTCTCATCCTATGTATGCCTGTTATTTTTGTTTTTCATGAGGGTTTTAATGACTACCTAGCATCTGCATTTCATTTCTTTCCTTTGTCCATTTGCTCTTTCTCTGTCATAGCCCTTGAATGAAGTAGTAGACTTGTTCAATTATAGGCTTTTTATCCATTCTTTCACTTAGTTCTGCATATTATATACATGTGTGTATGTACATATGTATTTGTTTCTTGTTTTATCTTGTACAGGACAGTCTTACCATTTTATTGTACTTTAATTTTTTAGTTGCTTTTTTTATATTTTTTACAATTTTTACTTGTTTACTTTTGAGGAGAGTTTCCCATTTTCTTCAATTTCTGGCATATTCCTACTCAAATTATTTTGATATTTAGTCAGGAGACATCAAATATCAATTTCACACTAGCATTTTCCTATCAAATGAACATTTTTTCAATATTAGAGATCTTATTATAAGCTACATTTAAAACCCTAGTGAAATGAATATTGTATGTTAGTTTTTTCTTGATTTTGAGCTTTTATGTTTTATCCAGTCACAGAGGGATTTGCTTTTGTGATTTAAAGGAAATAAATGTTGAAATTTAGTTGTTTTAGATCAGTCATGTTAATGTTCATTTATATTAAATAACATTTCATGCTTGATTTTATTGCTTTTAGTATTACAGTGCCTCTTGTATTATGAAAGTATTTCACAGCATTAACTCTCACATAATAGCATTATGTCGTTCACTTATAGGGTGTGTTTGACCATCGAATGAAGTGCTGGCAGAAATGGGAAGATGCTCAAATCACTTTGCTCAAAAAACGTGAAACTGAGGCAAAAATGATGGTTGCTAACAAACCAGATAAAATACAGCAAGCTAAAAATGAAATAAGAGAGGTGATTAATACAGAATGTTTTATCTCTTTACTCAAATTTTGCATGAATCATTCATATATGCATAGTTTTTCATAAATTTTTTTCTGAACCATTCAGTACTTAACCTATTTTTCCAAAGTTTTATGAACTGTTTAGAATTAATTGAACATTTTGATCATCATTAAAATCCCCAGAGCCTTTTTTCTACATGATTATGGCATGGATAAAGAAGCATACAAGAATAGATTTTAAGTTGATCTTTAGTATTACACATTTCTTTTGAGATGGTTATTTTGATTTCAGATTATTTTGTGTCTAAAAAATAGTTTTAGTGGTAGACTTGTCCCACATTTAGCTATCCAGGCTACATTATCCCCCATATATACATATTATATATGGTATTTTAGTAAATTTGTATAAGTTTATTATAATTTATACACTTTTTTTGCCATGCTTCAATAAGGAAATTGAAGAGGTAGGACAAACTTTATATTACTAACAGTAAATGTACCTGCTCTGTGAAGAGTATGTACCAGTGTTTTGGTTATTACATAGTGGGAAAATACCATTTCATTGCTTAAGTCTTCATTTATTTTATTTTAGCTATTCCATACTAATCATACTGTTATGTTGCTTCTATATATTGAATTTGTTTACTGTAGGTCTTCAGCAGACCATAATCCAACATCTTTTCTCTTTAATCTGGACATTTTACTATTACAAAAATGTTTTTAAGTGTTCGTCTTATAATTTTCTAACTTAAGTATATCCATGGGCATACAAATTGTGGTGCAGATGTATTCTTGAAATTAGTGGAATTTTTTTTGGTGAATTATCTGATAGATTTTGATATGATAATGATATAAAAAATGAGAGAATTATCTTAACCTTGCTAGATTATTTGTTAGGGAATTTGTACTCAAGTTACATTTCTTGAAGCTGTAGAGCCTAATACTCTAAGTACCAAAATATTATAATCTTGACTGTATCTGACAAAGAAGGATTAAAGGTATTTCTACAACTAAAAAGTTGGTAGTTGGAATGATGCTTAATTTGACTTTCCCCGTATTGAGGTTTTTCAAGATTTTCATGCATGTTAAATGAGTGGTCGTGATAGCTTACAATATAATGTTTTCCTGTTAACAATAAAATCTTCTGCATTTTTGTTTCATTTTATTAGTGGGAGGCAAAAGTACAACAAGGAGAAAGAGATTTTGAACAGATCTCTAAAACAATACGGAAAGAAGTGGGAAGATTTGAGGCAAGTATAGTAATTTTACACTTTTCTTATCAATGTGGTCACATTTTGCTGTGATGTTGGTAAATTGAAATTCGATTTTGTACTTTTTTGTCTTAGAAAGAACGAGTGAAAGATTTTAAAACTGTTATTATCAAGTACTTAGAATCCTTAGTACAAACACAACAACAGGTAAGATGACTTCTTATAATTTACAAGCTTGTAGAATTGTTTTTTTTGTTGCACTTCTTCATTTTAAAGATGATAATCGATTAAATTAACTTTTTAAGCCTAAAGAGTAGTAAGAAATGAAACAGAGAAAAGCTAGTGACAGCTAAGGGGTAAAAACAGTAGAATAATTGATCAGACCTGTATAAGTGCCTAACAGAACTTACAAAAACTAAAACCTTTTTTAAAGTTATTTTGTAGCATTTACTTTTTGTTTTAGTTTGTGTGGAGTTGGTGGTGATTCTTTGCCAACAGGCAGCATTTGTTTCCTTAACTAGAGAACCACCCTTTAATGTTATATAAAATGAAAATCTCTAAGCAGATTATAGCAGATGGATTCCCTGTATATTTTAATATAAATTTGAGTAATAGATCAAATTATTTAATGTCTTGGATAAAATTGATTCCTCTCATTTTCATTTTAAAATATGTAGTTCTAGAATACAAATCTGAAACAGCAAAATAGATTATAGTTTTGAATTAGGTGATGAGATCTTTAAATTATATTTAGCTTTTATCTTAAATGTTTAGTTTATAAAGTCAGTTTTTTTTAAATATGAAAATCAATGGGTTGTATGAACTTCCTTTTAAAGAAATTGTTTTGAAGTAACTGCTGCTGTAGACTTCATAACTGTTCTTTGAACTATCTAGAAGAGATTGGCAGCTCATTCTTCTCTTTCTCCCTTAATCATTCTTTTTGACTAGCAGTAAGTAAAATGTGAACATCCTTTAAATTATGACTTGTGGCCAGGCATGGTGGTGCATTGCCTGTAGGAAGCTGCGACCAGGGCCAGGGATCGTGGTTTGAGTTCCGTCAGGGGCACGTAGCAAGATCTAGTTCCAAAAAAATACAGTTAGGCGTAGTGGCACGCCTATAATCCCAGCTCCCTGGGAAGCTGAGGCTAGGGATTGCTTGAGTCTATAGTACCCCAGGCAACGTGAGCCTGTGGTTCCACAGGCTAAAATAGCGAAATATAGTATAAAAAAAAGAAATTAGGAGTTGTTAAGCACTTTATACTGAAGAGAAAGTCATTGTTATTTATTTTGAGGTAATCTAATATCTGGTTGATAGTGACCGTCTATTTCCATATACATTTTTGCTTAAAATATTTTTTTCAGGTGTTTTGCAAGTTAAGCAGTTCATATAAAGAAACTGAAATAGTAATTACTGTTTTAAAGAATGTGTACATTATATATATTAACGAATTTTAGATAAGATAATTGAATAGTCTCTGAACTTCCCAATCAGTGCTAATTGGTGTTAGCTATATGTTGTGGTTTGTTTTCTTTTTTGATGCTCTACAGTGTGCATGCATATAAAAATGGCAAAAAGGTAATGAGAATATCTTTTATTATTATTATCATCCACAGCTGATAAAATACTGGGAGGCATTCTTACCTGAAGCCAAAGCCATTGCCTAGCAAGATTATTTCTGTTAAGAAGACCTTGGAAGTTTGTTCCAGTTATGCTGAATTCCACAGTGAAATCATTTAAAACCATCTAAATAAACCACTCTATATTTTATGAATTACATGTAGTTTTTTCTATATATATATGCTCTTACATTTTATTACAAGCTGCATGTCCTGACCCTCTTTGAATTAAGTGGACTGTGGCATGATATTCTGCAATACTTTGCTGAATTGAACACTATTGTGTCTTAAATACTCGCACTAAAAAGTGCACTGCAAGGCCAGAAAATTTTACAATATTTTTTTCTTTATAATATGTTCTGTAGTGTGTTCATCCTCTTTTTTGAAGTGAATTATCAATGCATTGATTAATGTTCACTTATACATTCCTGTACAGAAATTATGATTTTGTGATTACAGTAATAAAATGATATTCCTTGTGAAGTTACTAGTAACAAATTATTTGGGTATGTAAACATTAGAAATCTTTTCAAAGCTTTTTTAATAGGAAGAAACTTTTTCCTTCTAGATGTATATAGATGATGTTATGAGCCATTGGTATTTTTAATTGACAGGAAAAGCCTAACTCTTTTATTATTAAATGACTAAATAAAACTTGCTTTTTAATGAAATAATCATAGACCAAAGAACATTTATCTCTTGACTCAACTCTGGGTAATGCTCCTGTCTTGGGTAAAGGAGAGAATAATTGTCTTTGCATATTTTTGTTCTTCTCTAGTATAAGTCCCCACATTAAGAATTAGTAAAAACTGTTTTTATATGCTTCTGTTATGAGTCCCATGATTTTTGCTCTTATCTTCAAAATCCAAAACCTTGAATATTTCACATTTACTTATTTTATTTGGTTTTACATATTCAGCTAGACATGGATCATGTATGGTCATAATGGATAAACAATGGTACCCTTGCAGAATATACCATGATTGGATAAACAGACAAGGACAGCACAAAGAAAATTTTAAGTAAAACAAAATGTACCTTTATCTTTTGGCAGCCTTTTCACTTTTTCTGTATTCTGTTTAAGTGACTGTTATCGAGATGAAAATTGATTGTGATTGTCATCAGTTATTTTCATTTTTTAGAAAGTATTCTAAAAAATATCCCTCTTCCAACGTTTAACAACCACATCTCCCTGGCAGAGGAGTAAGTCTTGGTATGTATAACTGAGTGCTGTCTAGCACTAACTGGAGAAATTAATACAGTGTATCCTCAGGGTATGTTTACTTATATGTATTTTAATTTTAATTTCAGACCTACCATAGCTATTCATATTTATTTTCTGAGACCTGAGAAAAGTAAACACATAAAACACATAAAAAGTTAATAATAAAGACCTGATGAGTGGACTATACAAATAATGTTTGCTTTTTTAAGAAGGAACTGAAACAGAAGTAGTACAGTGCCATTGTTTCTTCTATCAAAGATAGCTTACTGTATATCATGTCTAGTTATCCAGTTAATACTGACAGAATGGAGGCCAACCAGGAATTGTTTTCACTGTCACAGTGTTCTAGTATTAAACCCATTGTTACATAACTTCCAGAGGTATCCTTTACATATAGGATAATAACGTAAGTCAGCCAAACCAGAATCTTCCATTCTTCTCTGCTACATTCATTAGAACACTTAGTACTTCCAGATAAAATATGTATCTCATTCTCGATCAAGCTGTAGAGAGAGCAAGAGACCCAACATTAATTTCAAAGTTCATTACCCTTAGAAATCTTTCCTAAAAGATAAGGGGTCTATTGGAAATTTTAAGTAAGTCATATGAGCCTCTAGTAACTCACATTTAATGGGTTTAAATATTTAAATATTTGGGATTTAAATATTCCAACTATCCTCCACCATTAGTCTTTATGTCCTGTTTTCTATTCATATGTCCTGTTCTCTATTCATAATTATCAAAATGTGTTCCTTTTTGTCTTAGCCAGACAAAAGTTAAGGTCTTAAGGCAGCTAATAAAGTGGAGCAGGCTGTACTTGGGATCAGCATACATGTTCAGTCATGGCTTCTGTCTCTTGGTAGCTGTGTATCTTTGGGCATATCACTAAACTCACAAGGACAAAATACTGATTCCTGACGTGCCTTTTTATCATAAAATATTTTGCTTAAAATATCAAATTTCAATATACATAGTCTACTAGCAACCAAATTCTAATCAAAAATCTATTGAATGAGTAAAACAAGACTAGAGCAAAATAAATATGTAAAGTATGATTTAAACACATAAAAGAGTTTCCTTGACTATATTTTATGCTAAGCTATTTTAAACAATTCAGTTTGTTTTTTTTTTTTACATACATACATAGACTAGTCTCAAAATTTCCTTGTTTCATTGTCAGTATTCTTTAAAGCTATTTCTGCTAAAATTTTACGGGTTTCTTGTACAAACTTTCATACATGGTTTTTAAATATAAAATAAATTTCTTAACAAAACATTTCTATAAAGAAAGGAAGTTGAATGACTAGAGAAGGAAGATTGCGTTTCTGAAAAAATGCTTCTTAATCTTGATCTCTGCCTTAAAACATGTGACTAGTTACAAAGCCCTTGATATACTTCATGTTTCTTGTGGCTCTCTGCAGGTGAAGTCATATGATTATCAAGAGTAAGGGAGATAGCAGAAGTTCAAGAGCAGTAAAGACAGAAAGGCCGAGCAAAAGTCATTTTGTGGTAAAGGAATGTAGATCCCTGGTTATGAGGTGGGAAGATAACACCTGTGAAAAGCAAGCCCTGTCACTGACTTAGGAGCTTTGGAGGCACTCCATATCTTACTCAGAATCAAGTATCATCCCTATGGTTTCAGGTAATAATGACAGTAAATGGTTGACCAGACAGGAACAGTAAGTCTATGAGTAATTGCTGTTTACACTCCCCTATTGTAATTAGGGCCATGAAGAGGCCATGGTGGCCTGTGGGTCAGATGCTCAGCATTTAGACCAGCAGAAACAACACTGAGTTATGTTATAATTTTTAAATTTCTATGGTCAAATTTTAAAAAGCAGAAAGGTAAAAATGTTTATATTAGCATGAGCTTCAAAAAATAGGTATTCCAATATATTAAAAGTATCAATAGTTTTACATTTTTTTAAGTTGTTGAAATTCACACATCACCTTTCCATTCACACATGCCACACTTTAAGTGATTGTCACAACCGGCTGGTACCTTTATTGGACAGCGCAGGTTTACGTAATGCCTGTGGAAAAGGAATACAGAGTACGTCCAACAGTTAGTTACCCAAGTCAAGTGAATAATTTGAAGCTAAATAAGCATGACTAGTAGGTGTTGCTGTCAAGGCAGGTACAGCTTTGCTGCCAGTCTTTGCAAGCTAGTGCTGTGCCAGCAGTAGACTCCGTCTCCACTGTGAATGAATTAGCACTGCACTGCCAGTCTAGTACAACTTCATTTTGCAGAGATGCAGATCCAAAGCTTAACATCTGAGTGTACTGATTTTTCTTCTTAAATCTGTGTTAACTGCCAGTGGAAATTCTTTCATGAAGATACATGATAAACTTTTCAAAATTCTTCTCTAATTGTAAGCAGTATCTTAGGAAGTCCTTTGGGATAAAGAGACTTTATTTCCTCAAACTTAATTCAGAAGTGGATAGAAGATCTTAGTTATAACTTGTCAAAAATTTTAATGCACTTTAAGATATTTTAAATGCTCATCTTGTCATACTTTTTCCCCTTGATTCTCTGGAGATTTAATAATTTTAAGTATTTTTTCTTAACTGGGTCAAATGGGAACTTTGTAATGAAAGCCAAACAAGGTGAACTTGCCCACTTGTTATTACAAGAAAAAATTTTAAATTAAGATCAGTTTGTAGGATAAACTCCTCTAAGGGAGTACTTTGAGGGGAAGAGTGTCTACTTTATCTGTAACTGTATAATAAAATAAAAACTTAGACAAAACAAAACAATAAATTGCTTTCTTACTGCTTCCATCATTGAGTTATCTTGATTTCAATCTATATTTTCTGGGTCTTTATTTCAGATGTTCTCTTTATACATGTGTATATAGTGTGTGTGGATTTATGTGTGCGTGCATACTAGTAAGCTTTTACACTTAGTTTCTCAATCACCTCTGAGACATAAAACATAAATGTTTTCAGAGTCACATTGTGTAGGTATTGTTTTGCTAAGACCAGCTGCCAGTGGTGGTGATTCTACGTATGAAATCCCTTATTTTCACTGTTTCTCCCCCAGGTTCAAGATCTTGTGACCATTTACTTGAACTATCTTGAATCTTCTATGACAGACATATATTCTGTTTGTCTCCCTTCTTGTTGGTCCTACAATCTGCTGCTAAATTAACTATGGGACTTTTCTCACAGTACTATGCACAGAAATCTTAAATAGACTCCCTGCAGACTGCAGAGGACATTCTCCAGGATCTGGTTTCAAACAATTTTTCTTGTCTTGGTCTTTATCCCTCACTATCCCCCACCCTTTTGCTTTAGCCAAATGATGCCTGACTTGTGAGCATACTCTATTCTGTCTTGGCTAAATGTTATTGCTGATGCTAACTTATCTGAGTTACCTTTCCCCTTTAACAGTTTCAATCCTGTCCTTTAAAGTCAGATAAAAAAATTCACAAGTTCCATTTATCCTGTAGGACTCTAGTAACACTTGGGAAGTTTCAGGTTGTACATACTGATGTCTGTCTTGTTTCCTTTGGCCTTACTGCCTTGACTAGATTGTGCTTCTTGAATGACTATGCCCTTGTTATTCTTAGAGAATCTAGTTTGGTGTAGCCAAGATAGTGTAATGGAATATTGAACAAAAAAGTAACCCTGCAGCTAGCAGGTCTTTGCCCTTTGAACTATGGCTCAAGAATCTACATGAGTGACTTTGAGCAAGCTAATTTCTGTTAAAACTTAGATTTTCTTATCTATAGAAGGGAATGTGATAGTACCTGTTAGCATGCTTCTGAGTGCTTCTGCAGATCTGCTTTTGTTGTATCCCTGGGGTTGAGGCCTAAAGGTGGAGGGGAAGAGTGCTTGTGGACAAATCCTTGTATTCCCCCAAGGATGTTTAGAGTACATCTACTGCAAAGATACCCTATTGTGGCTAAATGAGTGTTGTCAGGAAACGAGCTGGAGGGAGCTGGGAGACTGATGAAAGAACAGAAGGATGAGATACAAATGTGGTTGCCTAGGGTAAGACTGGTCTTTGTGTCACTGTGGAAGCCATGAAATGGGTCTCAAGAAAAAACAAGAAAATTGTCACTGATGTCCAGATTTCTGGCTTCGATGAGTAAGGATTATTGATGCTGTGATTAACTGAATTACTAAAGGAGGTGTAGTTTGGAGAAAGACAAAGAGCTTACTTTGCCTATGAAAATTATGTCCTTTTATCAACATATACTAACTGCTTGATACATGTATTTGCTATATTACTAATGTTCTGGAGAAAAGATACTTAGCTGGCCTATCACACTAATTATAGCATCAGACTACAAAGATGGAGGGACTATATAAAATACTTGCCATGTTCTCTTAGTGCTATGCTTCTCTGTGTGGTTGAGTCACAGAACATAGTTAGAAAAATCACTTCTAATTATTTGCTAATAATTTCATAGTTCCCCGACCCTCTCTGAACCTCAGTTATGCCATCTGTAATAACTAAAGCTATAACAATACCATTTAGAGCTGGGCTGACTCCCTCAAAAGCAGACCCACATATTAGCAGCTTGTAATACTTTCAGCAAGGCAAATTTAAATTATCCACAGCTACTGGTGGAGTATAGCAAATTCCATTCACTTGGGCCATCCATTAGCTCTTCAAGGTCCCGTTCGTTTCTGCCACTTGAATCCAGTGGGTAAATGGTGAACCTGTTTCAGGCAGGCTGTTGTGGAAAAGTGGTATGGACAGCACATTAAAAGGCTGAACAGCAGTTGGTATGTCAAGGATTTGATGATCTTATACTCCTGATTACATCACCCACTGAGACTTGAGGTTGCTTTGGTGGTCTTCCATCAGCAGCAGCAGCTGTTACTTTAAAGGACACTACTATTTAACCCTTGAACATCCTGCTTATTACATATAATATTTCATGAAGTTATTTTGATGCTTGAATGGGACATGGTATGTAACAGCACCTGGCATCGAACCTGTTGCATGCCACTGGCTTTATAGAGTATTTGAATGTTTATGCATAGCTTTCAAGGAAAACGTGCCAGAGCAGGGGATAAAAAGGCTTTTTTTTTTTTTTTTTTTTGGTCTTTTAATGTACTTGCCCCAAAATCTACAGGGCAAGGCAGATGAAAAAATTTACACAATATGGTGGTATTACCAAAGGTGGGCTCTGAACTCAGCACAGCATACAGTAGTAGGCTGTTTGGTTCCATCGGGAGGGGGTGGGTGGTCGTGGGATACAGGCAATGCTCAGGCACCAACTAGGTGAGGATGGGACTTTGAGGCTGACATCAAAGGCTGGCCGAGTGCACCAGAGTGCACAGCAGGGGAGTTCTTAAAGCAAAAGCCCTGATCATTACTCTTCCCTGACTTAGGGCCACTAAAGCTGGAACGACCGCCGGCCTCAAGGGCAAACTGAGTTAAGGGCAGCTGTTGGCAGCCTGAGCAACTCAAGGGCAGAAGTCACCGCCAGGTTTCTGTTCTGCTCTGTGCTATAATCTGAGAAACTCAGCGTTTATAACGGCAACCAGACAGTGTTTTCTGGACTGGGGTGCTTATTTTAGGTATTACCGACTTAATGGTTCTCAGGTTCTGGCCCAGGGGACAAGTTCTGAGGCCGCACTTTGGAACTGGGCTAAGCATGCATCTCCGTAACCGGCCGACTTTCAGGTTTTAAGTCTAACTCGAAGGAGACACAGACCCTGGGATCTAAAGGCGGGAGAAGTCTTGGTAAAACTTGGGGTATGTGTGTGTGGGGGGGGTTTCACTGCGGCTAATGTCGCCCGAGAGTTAAAAGGAAAATTCACCCAAAACAAAGTAGTTCCATGCTTTCTATTCTCGGCTGTAGGGTAACATGTCGGGGGAGGGGCGGCCTGGCCACCCCAGCGCACGCCGGACCCTAAGAGCCGAGAGCGCCAGGGTGGGGCCGGCGCGGTGGCGCGCACACCCCTTTTCTGCAGACTCACAGGTTTCCAGGCCCCGCCTCCTCCGGGCCCAGCTGGGCCCCGCCTCCCCTTAGGCCCGAGCCCGGGTGTCCGCAGCCCCGCGCCGCAGCGCCCGGGGCCCCGCTCCCGGCCCGGGTCCACCCGGCGCGGCGC
>PVHY01012337.1:0-44872 GCA_004024945.1 Uropsilus gracilis | reverse complement strand
TCAGAAGAGAACAACAGGCCAAACAACCAACAACTAAACATCAACTTAACCAAACAACAATTTGCAGAAAAATGGGAGGAGTGACTGAAGGGGGGATACAGAGGGGGGATATGGAGGGAGGAAGAAGGGGGATATGGAGGGAGGAGGAGGGATCAATTAATGCACAATTGTGACAAATCAATAAAATGAATAAAAAAAAGTAAAAAAAAAAGAAGATGCTCCTACTGGAGGTACTTGGGGCTGGGAGTTTGATGGGGCCTAGAGACCAGAGCTCTGCCTGGCACTTAGCTCTGTTTATCAATTAGCCTGCAGTCAGATGGATTTCATTGTTCCCCATTCTCCTTAAAGTTGCAGTTTCTCAGAACCTGTCAACAGTGGCTCCTGGATCACCAAAGAAATAAATAGTGAAGCTGAGTTCACAGACCTTTCAGGGGTTCCTTGGGGGCACCTCATGACCCAGGAGGAGCCTTTAACTTGAGACCTGCAGCCCCCAAGCTGTGCCTTGGCCTCACTGGGGGTCCATGGCAGGTCAGCCAGGCCTCCTATTAGTCTATTAGGCTCCCAAGCCATCTATTTAGTCCTGCTTATTATTATAATGCTTTTGTGTCATTAAATATACAAAAAATAAAAAATAAAAAATAAAAAAGTAAATAAACAAACAAACAAACAAATAAATAAATAAATAAATAAATAAATAAATAAACAAATAAACCTGCTCATATAAAATTTGATTTTTGAGAAAGGTGCTAAAGACCTTTTACTTGCTTGTGATACATAAGTGTTCTCTCCTCTCCATTTTAATATGATAAACTTGATTTTTTGGTTATAAAAACATGTCAACAGCACAGAAAGGAAAAAGGCTAATCTCCTTAACCATAGTGTGAGGAAAACTGGGTATTTAGCCTCAAAAGAATGAAATGGAACCTTGATCTTACATACTATAAAAAGTTCACTCAAAATGAAGAAAGACTTAAACAAAAGACCTGAGACTATGAAACAGTTTAACAAATAAAAATGCTTTACAATGATGTTAGCAATGAATTGTTTTCATTTCGCTCCTCCAAATCATCAGCAACAATAGAAACATGTATTATATCAAACAAACAAACAAGCAAAGTTTTATATGGCAAGTAAAGCAAAGAGTGCAGTGAAAATTCAAGCTATGATTAGAAAATATTTGCAAACCACAGTTCTAAGAGGGGTCTTAATTCCAAACTATTTATGTAAACCTTAGAATATAGTAAAGGAAAAAAATCAATTTACTCAATTGAAAAATGAACAAAGAACTTCTCCAACAAAGATAACTATGTGGCTAACAGGTACATGAAGAGTTGCTAACAGCATCCCCTAACCAGGAGCCTAATATCAAATAAAAAGTTAGCAGATGTTGTTGAAGATATGGAGAAATTGAGATACTTGTGCATTTTTGGCAGGAATGCAAAATGGTATAGTTACCATGGAAAACAGTATAAGCACTCCTCAAAAAATAAAAATTAGAACTCCTCTAGCAACTGCCCATCTCACTTGTGGTACGTAACTCAAAATCATTGATATCAGGTTCTCAGAGAGATATTTATACTCCCATGTTAATTATAGTATGTTCCATTAGCATCCATTATTTATATAGCTAAGATACAGACACAACTTATTTGTCCACTGACTGGTAAGAGAGAACGAAGAAAATGTGATCCATATGAACATGGAATTTTACTCAGCCTTAAAACAGGGAAACCGTATTATATGTGAAAGAAGACTTTTATACTAAGTGAAATAAGTCTGTCATAAAAAAGATGGATATTTCATCATTTCACTGGCATGGATCTTCTCAAACAGTCATGCTCATAGAAAATGAGTGAAATTGTTTCTTTTGTGGCTGTGGGCAGGGGGGATGAGGTTTTGTTCCATGTACATAAAGTCTTAATTTTGCCAGATTGATAAATTATACAGATTTGTCTTATGACTCTGTGCTTATAGCTGAAAATGTTGCAGTAGACACTGAAAAGTTTCTTGGAACTAGTTTCATTTTACCTAGTTTTGCCACAATAAAAATTAAAGAGCAGAGTTTACCAGACAATACAGCATTGTAGTCCCAAATATTTCCCCATATTTGTTTTTCCCACTACATGGATGTGTATATATACATATATATTATAGGTATGTATGTATGTATGCATGTATGTATTATTTTCAAAATGTAGTTCTCCATTTGAAATTGAATTCTCCACACAACTCAGACGGTAGACATTCAGTCACTCAATTCACCACATTAATTTTTTTTTTTTTAATTCTTACCATAGGAGAATCTTTAGGTTTCAAATCCTGTCCCCTAACCCATTGGTTTTATTTTATTTTGTGGAGGTCATTTGTCAAAGCAAAAAAAAAAAAAAAATACAAACATGAAGATGTTTATATTTATATAACCACAATCTCAATTACATGTTTGTAACTGGCAGTGAAAGACAAGAAGGAGAGATGTGGGAGGGGGGAGGCAAAGGCAAGGAGAGGGAGAACACCACTCTAAACAAAAAGGAAAAGAAAAAGAAAATAATTATATGTATATCTCAAATATATGAAACATAGGTTTACAACATCGTGTAAGAATCATGATTTCCAGATAGAGCTGACTCTTGAGTTTTTCTTAAAAAAAAAAAAAAAAACACAGTAAAGAATCAATATTATAAACCATGCAAAATAACATATTATTTACTCATATGAGATTTATTTTTTTATTATTTACATATAAATTTCACAACATTGTAATCTCAGGGATTGTAATATGTTTATCTGTAACTTGTTTCATTACCACAAAAAATAAATATAAAAAAATTAAAAATTAAAAGATGGAAAAAGACATTATAAGTGAAAAAAAATAAACTGCATCTTGAAAATCTAAAAAAAAAAGAATCAATATTATTGTCAATGTTAAATTTAAAAATGCCAATAGATGGTATAAGATCTGTTAGTTTTTATTTTATTTCAACTCAAAAATTTAGATGTTAATTTCTGAATGCTCCTCATTCCAGGGGAACCCTCCTCATTCCAGGGAGGAGTCCTCGATATTAAAGGTCATTGCAGTTTGCCACATATCTGCTTTTTCTCCATGTGGAAGAGCATTACTTGAAACTTACTAGACAAACTAGCAACCAGTGGTTCTCTTTTTGTGGTGTATATTTTTGTGCTCAGGGAGATTCTAACTTCTGCAAGAAAGGATCAAATGTCTTCTTTCTTGGATATTCTAATGCATGAATCAGCATTTTTTAAAATGAATAGGAATGAAAAATCAAACGGTCTCTGTCACAGACATAAATTTTGCTGCTGAATTGCCAAAGCAGTGTAGACTAATGAAAATACACAGTTATCACGATGTTCTAACAAACTTTTATCTATGAACACAAGATGTAATGTGGTCTGTGCATTGGTTGACTGATAATGTATGTGTGTGACTGAACTTTACTGCACCAGAAAAACAAACTTAGAGTAGAATCAGTATGAAGCATTATGTATTTTATATAATTTTTTAACCATTTGCTATAATTGAGCATCTAAGTTGTACGACTTACTTTCTGATCATGGAAAAAATAACTATAGACAAAACTGTATGGATAAGCTAACACTTGCCCTATGCAAGCACAAACTTGAAGAAGAAACAAACAAAAAAAAGAAAGTGAATGTTTCACTTCTTTTTGTTTTGGTTTCCCTAAATTATTTCAATGTGGGTTACAAATATTTTCACAACAAAAACTAATCATCTTAATAACACCATCGCTAGAGTTAGCACACAGATCCACGAGGCATGAAAATTAATACAGATGTTCATGGTTCATTACTTGTGAAGCAAAACTAAAAATACAGGGAAGGCTACACCATGTTAAAGATAAAACACTGCTTGTTATGAAAACATTTATCACACAAATCCTTCAACCTGTCTTATGCCAGCCTGTGAAACCTATCACAGTTATTCCTGGATTCATCGTTGTTATCAATTGAAAGTTTGTTCTGGCTTTCAGCGTTTACACCCTTTAAAACTAGCCTTCCAATGGTGCCAAGTAAGCCATGTCTTGTTACTAACTGGGCTGTTGATCCAGGCTTCTAGAATGGAAGAGATCTTTTTACTGTGTAAAGAAGTCCCAGGGCCCGTAGGGTTGTTCCTGATTTAGGAGTTCTACGACTGAAACTGCTAGAATTCAGCAACTCACATCAGACAAGATGACAGTAAAGTAACATCAACAAAAGCTGAAATGTATTTAAAAAAAAACTCTCCTTTGTCCTACTTTTTCAGTGTATTAGAGGCAGGATAATAGAAGGAACCACGGCTTTGAAAATAAATACATCCACATATGCTTCTTCTTCTGTTTAAACCCATGTGTGCATTTACTCCTAGCTCTAGTTTATCACTTCAAAATATTTGTACTAAGTATTGATTGCTTCTTTGGAATTCAATTCAATTGTTAGCAAAAAGTAACTGTATGGAACTACTTGAGCCTGAGTAAAATACTGGTCTTTAATGGAAGATGGAGTCTCTAAGAGGGATCTCCTCTCTTCCATTTGCCAAGAGTTTTTTCTCAATACTGTAGAAAATAATAAAAAACTGAGATATTGCTTAAGATCACTTGAGCTTTAAATAACAGTGCAGTTTGTGTAGCATTCTGTAACCAAAGAAATTGTTGTTGGAAGAAGGTAGCGATCAGATTTTGATTAGAATGAAAGGATTGAAATATTAGCAGATGTATATCCATAGGGGAATATTATTCAATGATAAACAAAGATAAATTGTTGCTGCTTGTGGCAAAGGGAGGGAATGGGGGTAAGTGGAGAAAGCCAAGAGAGATAAGGTACTGAGTGCTGTCATTTACACATGGAATGTTAAAAAACAAAACAAAGGGTCAGATAAAATCAAAGTAATAATAAACCCTAGAAATCTGCCTAAAGAATCTGTGCTAACAGAGTAAGTAGGGGGAGGGGAAGAAAAGTGGGGAGGAGACACAGTGGAGATCTTAGATGTCTTGGTGCAAGGATGGTGGGTGTTGAAGTATCTCAAACCCATAAGATTTTACATCTTAAGTCATCAGTGTTGTAAACCAATGTTGCTTCAATAAAATAGAATCTATACATTTTATCTCTTGCTTTGTTCTTCCTGTCTCTCCTTGCATTATATTCTCCTTCGCTGACAATCTCATTTTCTCCTTTCTTTAAATGATAAACTCAGTTCTCAATAGAGACGGTGTTGTTTGTCCTTAGTTTCATCACTCAGAAAGACTACTCCAAACTCCGAGAAGCACATTCCTCCCACATCAGGCTGCTCACCAATGAATCGATCCATTCTGAGGTCATGAAAATAGCATCCTGTATGAAGACACTGATCCAGAAAGATGGCCAGTGAAAGGTTTGTACACACAAAACAAAAAACAATAGGTCTTTCCTAATGAAACATGTTAATGTATAGAAAAAGACCTTTCTAAGTCTTTGGAAAATCAAAACAACACAAATTGGAAATCACAAACATCCTTCACATATAAACTCACAGACAGTTATTTAAGAGACTACAGTCTCTGTCTTTCCATAGAACATGAGAAACATTATGAAACTCTTTCAAATTCCTTAAAAACAGTGACACATTTTATTCTCACTTGAATTTCTCACATTATGGAGGGTGCCACAGTGCTTGTAAGCATGCATTTTTTTTTTTTTTTTTTGCATTTCCTTACAAAAATCCCATTTTAAGTATGGCAGTCATATTATCAAATAGATCTAGATAGGTTTTTTTTTTAGACTTGTATTCAAATTTGTATAGTTATATTCAGAAATGAAGTGGTTGTTTCTTTAATCTCAAGTAAGCAGATTACTCCTGCAAGGTTTTATGGGATGTTGGAACTTTGAAATAAAGGTCAGGTTAAACTTCATCTTACTTTTCAGTAGCATTTCCCACAGTTCAGCGGCTCTTCCTTTTTTATCACACTTTTCCCACTTAGCATCCAATATACCATGATCACAGGTTCTTTCTATTGTTTATCTGAACACTTAACCTCATTTTTTCATATAGTCACTTCTAATTACATCATTTATAGTATTTTGTCCCTATATTATCATGTTCCTCTTTAACCCTCCTTTGTAAACTCATTCAAACTTCTGGTTTTGATTCATTTAGATGTGGAAAAAAACAAATTTTGCTTGTTTTGTTCTCAACAATAACCTAGTCCATCGAAGATAGTTACTATCACATAATATAGACTAATAGTTTTATCCATCTTTCTTTAAGATGGATAAATCTATTATATTTCACATTTTGATGCACTAAAATTATTTTTGGTGTCATATTTATAATTTTCCTATGCCATTATCATAATTTTATAATTATAATTTTCCTATATCAACAAAGAATATGTGTGAAAGCCCACTGTCATTCTACAAAATATTTCATGATTGTATACATCACTTTGTCTACAATTATGGTTAGATACTATATAATGTTATTGGTTTTCCAGCTCTATCAATATTGCAGAAAAATATGCTTTGGAAAACATCATTGTTGAGAATTACAGATACTTAGAAATTAAGCTGCTGCATTATATAAAAGTGACTTATTTTACTAAGGTGTTAGAGAATGAAGTATCCTGCACTTACCATTGGATAGAGCTAAACATTAGTCATGAAGTTATGAGCACCAAGGTCCTCTCAATAGTTCATGGGAAATGGTTAGTTTTAGCAGGTAAGGAATGAGCTTGTTTTCTTTTTTTGTTTTGCATTCCATTACTTATTTTTGAATTTGAAGATTTTTGCATACATATGTAGTATTTTTGAACTTAAGAACTCTGAAGGGTCTTAGATTTTACTCTAATTTCAAAGTAATACATGCACTTGCCATGTTTCCTGCTTGCTGACGGTGACATGAGACACTCGAGTCAGAGACAAAGGACTTCTTCCCTCAGTGTGGTCGTGCTGCTTACAGTTCTGATGATGACCAGTGATACTTGCAAATGTGATGGGGTGCTTTACAGAAAGGAAACTACGAACAGAATCCAAAGCTTTATGACAGTGGCAGATCCATTCGATCTTTGCGCCAGAAGGAATTATTGTCTTGAATAAAAAAACCTTCTATTGGTTCCAGGAGAAAAACAGTATCTATAACTTGCAACATAATCTGCCCTGAAAATTGAAACTACATTCTAGAAAAAAATTCAAAAGATGCTCTAGAACAAATGTGAAAGATAATCTAGAAAAGGAAAAGTAGTCTAGGACAGATATTAAATATAGTCTAGAACAGCATAAGCAATATCCCAGCACGAGTGTAAGAATTAGACTAAAGAAAATGCACAGGGATCCTCTGAATGCAAAAGAGAGAAGGCCGAGAGGTCATGGAAACCGTCTCTTGAGAAAATTATAGCTGCAGGATTTGAAAGCTATGGCACATTCATTTTCTCTCTTCCAACAGCTGGAACTCAGACCTCATTTGTTTATTGTGCTAATCAATTGGGAACTTTTAAGCAGTAATAAATGAAAAGGTAAATAATGGAGACTACTGACTTCCTCCAGGTGACAGCACTAACGAGGAAACAGGTGTCTGGAAGGGTGGAGAATTTTTTTCATGATCACACTGCTTATTTTTCAGTAGTCAAGCATGGAGTCCTAACCACTTATTCAGCTTCACACGCACTATAAGGCAGCCATTATAAAGTATCATGGGCTTTGATTTCTGTCATAAGAGTTCTGATCAAAATTTTGAAGAGTAAAAGAACTTCCAGTAAACTTGTTCTATGATTATGTTTGTTTGTTCTATGATTTGAACCTTTTGTTCTATGATTATGAACCTTCTAAATGGATATAATTCCTTTCACAGTTGATATATATATAATATAAAGGATATAAAAATATATATTTAAATATATATATAAAATATAAAGGATATAATATAAATTAAATATATATATTCAATTTAAATATACATTTATAAATATATATAATAAATAAATATATATATAAATATATATATTTATAAATATATACATAAATATATATAAATATATGTATAAATATATGTAAATATATATAAATATATGAATATATAAATATATGTATATATAAAATATATGTACTATAAAGGATATAATAATATAAAAATATAATATAAAGGATATAATTCCTTTCACAGTTGTGTATATATATATATATATATAAAGTGAGACAAATAACATAAGATATCTATCACCTTTACATGTAAATGCTAAAACCCTAGTTCAACTCTACATTGAAATTTTAATTTAGATTTTAAAAAAAGGGTGAGCATTTTTCTGGGCATGACGGTTAGTAAGAATGACTTTGCAACAATTGATCTTGGTCTTGTGTCCCTTCAAGAGGGATAAAAAGAAATGTTTACTATTTTAATAAATTAAAATATGTGATGGTACTGAAATGCATTTTATTTTTTTTAAATAATAGAATCTTTACATTATGCTTTAGAGGGGAGGTGCAAATAAGTGCATTAATTAACTTAACTAAAAGTAAATAAAATTATGGCAAAGAAGTTGGCAAACATGAATCCTCCAATGAATTCTAACTCGATCACGTCCCTTCTTGGATGTTGCTCTAAGAGTTTTGAAATCAGAAAGCAGTTTTTATGATACTCTATACCCTGCACTACAGTCAACATTTGAGATTTTTCATTACTTGAAATTTTTCAAGATAAAGAATTACATTCTCATGTTTTCAGTTTGCATCTAAGTAAAAGTAAATCCAAATGTCTGGGGGATAACACAGCACAAAATATCTCATGGAAATGAAATGACTAGGAAGCTTTGCTTTTGAAGAGTAAACATGTCCGTAACCAGGAGAGATAAAGGGACCAGAGAATGATTTAGCTGATGTGATGGAGATGGAGGCATTGAGAACAAACTTAGAAGAGCTCGGGTTCAAAATCTCCTCATTTCCAAGGGGATGAAAACAAGAATATCACTGGTGAAATATCTCATTCATCTTATTCAGTGTTGGATAATGAGCGTGGCCGCTTTCCAAGTATTTTGAAGTTTGCATCACTTTTTTGTTATTCTTGGGCATGGTGAAGGTGGTTTTCATCTTGTTCACCGTAGCCTGTGTTTCCATTTTAATTAGATCTAAACTAAACGGCTTGAGAAGTTTTAATTTTTTTAAATAGTTTTAAATCTCTGATTGAGAAATACAAATCAGTTTGGATAAACACAGAGTAAACTGACCTATATGCTGATCCTTCAACTCCCTTAAGCTTTCAGTAATTACTGTTCTTAGGGGAAAAAATATGTAATTATTCAAGTGAAAATTTATTTGGCAACACCTGTGTGAGAGTTCAGTTTTTATAACATAGGAATCACATTGAAAATGTAACTTATGTGACTCAGCGCCAGGAAAAATAAGATAAACAACTCTTTGAAGGCACCTGACAAAAAGGCATATGAAATCAATTACTAGAAACCTTGTGTTGAATGCTACCTGAGACACAAAGTATGCATTTTGGTGAGAAGAGCTGAGAAACTATAGGTGAGTTCAAACATGCCGTTGCATGTTGTGATTTGTCTTGGTTGCAAATGACCCTGATAAAACCAAAATTACTTTTTGTAGAGGTTTTAAAATTGGTTAATTTCTTCAGCAAAACTCAAGTTGATAAATAGAGCTGATAGAATAGAATGCAAGTTGATAAATAGAGCTGAATTTTACAATTTAGTTATATAGCATAGTTGACTACATTGACTCTCAAATCAAGTGAAAAGTGAATTGCTGAGAGAACCCTTTTCCTATCTGCTTTACCTTAATAGCAGGGACAAAGCTTTGTGGCATCTTCTGATCTATGTACCTCTTCAGCAATGGGAATATGATGTTACATATGTAAATTTTGTAGGACATTCATCATTCTCTTTGAATTACTTTGAAATTACTCAGAACTATTCCATCGATGATTGGGTAATTATTATCAGATGATAATAATTTCCTTGTTATCTTTTAGTTTTAGTATATTATCTACTCAAAAATTTTATGATACACTAATTTTTTCATTGCAAATGTTATCTTCTAAAGATGACAAATGTGGCAAGTGAAAGGAAATATTAATGAAGATATTTTTTTTCTGGTGGGGACATTTCCTCTACTCAATAGATGTAACTGTCCCTTAATGTAGATGATGAAAATACCTCAGTAAGTGTTGCTGTTTAAACACTAATTAATAGAAAGCTATTAAAGCATGTAATAACTTTTATATTCATAAGAAATATATATTGCTTTGCTTATATCTCACTAAGAGAAAATTATTAGCACCTTTAAGTTCTCCCCTGTCCTTGTCTCCCTACTATTTTTCCCAGAGTGCCAATATATCAGAATTTCATTGCCTCTAAGTGCCTGGATAGAAAATGAGTAGGTTTTACAAAGCATAAAATGGCAGCTGTGGGATTATTTGAAGGGAAGAGAATGGAATCTTGAGGGCACTGCAGATACAATGCTTTCTGCAGCATCCGTTCTTTCGCTGGGTTCCAGTTTGTAGACTGGAATAAATATCATAGCGGAGCTGGGACTACGCAGGGTTAGCTACCACAGGCAGGAGCCTGGAACCTGAGTGTGAGAATATTAGACAACTCCACAGTGAAGACAACACACACAGGAAATTCACTGAGAAACTTGAGCCAAATCCCTGCGATGGACATGTAGACAAAGATCCCCTTTACAAGAAGGTCAGTTAGATGCTAAATCCAGAATGCAGATAGAAACACTGACACATTTTCACTGGATTCTAAGTACAGACCTGTGGCCATTGAGGGAAACCAAGAAGCTACTTAGGGCATGTTTTCTGCTATAAATGACTGAATTTGTGTAACATTTCACTAATGAAATTTATTTATTTTGCAACACTTGACCCAATTGCAGCAGCAATTTCGTGAAAACGATAATTTTGTTGTTGTTGTTTTGGTTTATATAGACTAGGTCTCATTGCTTTTGCCCATGGAACCACAGACTCATGTTGCCTGGGGTACCATAGACTTAAGTAATCCCCAGTCTCAGCTTCCCAGGTAGCTGGGATTACAGGCGAGTGCCACCACGCCCAGCTATATTGGCGGGGGCTGGAGGAGATGAGGTCTGCTATGTTGCCCCGCACGAAACTCGAACCATGATCCCCAGTCCCAGACTCCATAGGCTGTCGCTTACAGGCAAGCACCACCATGCCCGGCAAAACAGTATTTTTAATGGTAACAAAATGAAAGGAGTAAAAAGATCTTCAGAATGAAATGTTTCTGTTCTGATCAGTTTTCCAGGGCCTGGAGAGCAACCGCCCAGAAAGTGAGCAGGTCAGCGACAAAGCGTGGTGGGTCTGTGGTTTGGGAGAAACCCTTGGCTTGGTGGCTGTGTCTTCAAGTCGCTCGTCTTTTCCACCAAGCAAATGACAACCCATGGACTGAATGAGTCTGGGGTTGGTCCTAAGACTTCTGTGCACTCACTGATTATTCCTCCTTTCAAAGTGTGACACTGTCCCTTCAAGAACAAGACCAACTGGTGCTTTCGAAGTAGTAATTTCCCAAGAGCGACAGAAGATTCGCTTGTTCTACCCCCTGATTATCACTTTTTTTTCCTTCTCATTCTGTCTTCCAAGGAGGGACAATCCACTTCTCTTTGGTAGAAATAAACATTATTGGACTTAGCTTGTGAATGAAGTAATACTCTGTTTCATGACAAGAGATTGAACTTTCTAAGTATATATATATATATATATATATGTATGTATGTATGTATGCATGCATGCATGTATGTATATCACATCATTGTATTACCTGGGGATCACTCACCATCTTCCCCCCGCAAGACACTTCCTCTCATTTCTTGCCACCCCTCCACCTGTCTAGCTGTGTATTTTAGTTTATTTGTTAACTTTTATCTTACTTTTCCTCCTGGCCTTTTGCTTGTTTTTCCTATATCCCATATATTGATGAGACCATTTCATTTCTGTCTTTTTCTTTTGACTTGTTTCTGCTAATATGATTTCTTCTAAGTACATCCATGCTACCATACATTTGTCAAATTTGTCATTTTAAATTGATGAGTAATATTCCATTGTGTATATAGACCACATATTTTTCACCCATTCATCTGTCCTGGGACATGTGGGTTGTTTCCATGTCCTTGCAGTTATGAATAGTGCTGCAATAAACATCGGAGTACAGGTGTCCCTTTGTATAAGTATTGAGGTCTCCTTTGGGTAGATTCCCAGAAAAATGATTGACCACTGTCATTAACATTCATTCACTGTTTTTCTCTTGGGGAGGGTTGGGTATTTGCTGATATTTAACTCTTAAGAGACAAAGGTGTTGCCAACCTGGTGCAGGTCTGACAAACACCAAGGCTTCGCTTTTCTGCCTGCTTCCAGGACCGTATATCACTTGCTTGCTGTCATTCAGACCAGAATTAGAGGACTCAGCCTGCATGGTTTCCTCAAGTGTGCAAGGATTTCATGCCTTTTTGTGAAAAGCAGAATTTAGCAATCAATGTTTCCATCTTTCGCTTTTCCCAAACCAATACTTTTGTATGAAGAAACAATTTCCATTGAGTTCACATCAGCCAGGGCCTCAGGGCTGGAAAGGACTCCATATTATGCTGTGGAATCTAATTCTGGTTGACAAACAGATGAAGGAAAATTCAGAAATCTCTTTCTGGACACATCTACAGATCACAAAAAAAGTGAAGGAAAACATAAACAGATGGGATTACATCAAACTAAAAAGCTTCTGGACTGCAAAAGAGACAACAGAAAAAACAAAAAGAAACCCAAACAAATGGGAAAAATGTTTTGCCCTCCACAAGAGTGATAAGGGTTTGATAACGAAGATCCACAAGGAACTCACACAACTAAACAAAAACAAAAGAAGCCCAATCAAAGAGTGAGAGAAAAATTAAAAAGACACTTCTCCAAAGAAGAAATACAAATGGCCAACAGACACATAAAAAATTGCTCAATGTCATTAGCAATCAGGGAAATGCAAATCAAAACACAATGAGATACCACCTTAAAACAATAAGAATGTCCCACATCAAAAAAACAGGCAACATGAATGTGGAGTGCTGGCATGGATGTGGAGAAAAAGGAACACTCTTACAGTGTTAGTGGGAATGTAAACTGGTTCAGCCACTGTGGAAAGCTGTGTGGGTGACCCTCAAATTAATGAAAATGGAACTGCCATTTGACCAGCAATCGCTCTTCTGGGAATCTACCCAAAGGAGACCTCATGCTTGTACAAAGGGACACCAGTGCTCAGATGTTCACTGCAGCACTATTTATAATTGCAAGAACTTGGGAGCAACCTAAATGTCCCAAAACAGACGAATGGATGAAAAGATGTGGTCTAGATACAATTAAAAATGACAGCTTTGACGAATTTATGATAACATGGATGTACCTAGAAGAACCCATGTCAGCAGAAACAAGTCAGAAAGAAAAAGACAGAAACCAAATGGTGTCACTAATATATGGACAACCAAATGAAAGAACACAACTGCGGGAGGGGACCAGCTGGAATGAGCAGGGAGGGAAGGTGGTGGGTGACCCCTGGGGATCACAGTGATGTGAAATACACATATAAATTATTATATAAATAAGTTATTTATATAATAATAAAAATAAAAAGATAATTTAGTAGTTTATGGACATGTGACTGCAATTTACATAAAATGCAGTGTGTGTGTGTCTGCATGTATGTGAGAGAGAGAGAGGAGTTGGTGGATGGTGTATAGAAACATTTGTATCTATCTATCTATCTATCTATCTATCTATCTATCTATCTATCTATCTATCTATCTATCTATCTATCTATCTATCTATATCGCATATATATTGAGAGAGAAAGAAACATTGAGATAGATAGATATAGAGGATTTTGAAGTTATGAAAAATAAACTTAGCAACAAATATCCAAATCTCCATCTCAAGGATGTACTGGAAATTGTCAGCTGCTGTACGTGCAGTTGCCTATAAATAGTATTCTTATTAATTCTTCATTTTCAATCACATCGCTGAAATAACACATATCTTTATTTTGATAATCTGATTATTCATAGTTCCCATTTCTAACCTATTGCATTTACTTTTATTATTTTCTGGTTAAGTGAAATATACCATAGAAAGATCAGCTAAGTAATTTTAACTTCAAAATTCCCATTAAATTCATTTATATTCTTGTTAGATAACAGGACAATCAAGGAGTATTCATATGTGTATCAGACACACCTGTGACTGGAGGTATAGAGAATATGAATAATGCCCCTTTTTTATCTTTTCTTTTTGCACTATTCTATAACTTTTGAGTTTACACTGGACTTCATGGTAGTAAGATCAGGAACAAAATTTAAATAGAAATATTTATTTATTTATTTCAGTTAAAGAAGATAGTCTTCAAAAACCAGAAATAGATTTCATTTACATGAACATAATGAATTAAATATGTCAATATATTTCTTGTCTGGGTTCAGTTTTATTTGCAGTTAAAAGAGCAAACTTTTACTTTTATTTGATATTTTACTTTATTTATACATGGGGCTAATATGGCAAATTCAAGTGACCATATTTAGTCTGATAAATGTAGACTCAATGAACAATGTGCCAACTTACACTTCCCTTTGTGGGGGAAAAGAAGTGTGCTTTGAAAAAAAAAAATTACCTTTCATAGCACTGAAATTATGAGAACTGGAGACTTTTGAAGTTAATAATATAGAATTAGAGTTATTTATTTAATTGGTTCCAGTCTACTGCAGTGTTTAACAAGCTCAGATAAATGGACTAATCTTTTCCAATTAGTCTATTAAAGTCTGGTTATTTTTAAGACATATCAGTTGTAATCAGAAGGTTTCCTAGGCATAAATTGTCTAGCACCTTTCCACTTAGAGGGCATTTATCCTGCTATGGAGCTATTTGCTCTATGAACTTTGTTTGTTTTAGCATAAGAAATTCCAGAATCCTAATAGACATCTGAAAAACCCCAGATGGTTTCCGTGAATGAAATACATTCATTAGTTATTAAACGCTAAAAGAGAAACAAATTCCTACCAAATCAGCATCTCCTATTTTTGAAAGTGTAAATGCAGACCTTGTAAAACATAAAGCAATGAAACTTTCAGATCATTCTAGTACATTCATATTGGTATTTTATTCATGTATCAGGGTGTTATAGCTTACTAAATTTCTTTCAAATATGGGATTTTTTAATTTTTAATCTCCAGTGTAATCACACTTTCACCTCATATAATCTTTTAGAACTTATTGGAGGAAGAAAGAACACTTATTACTCTTCCTAGTTGAAAACCTGACCTTTTCCTATTATTTTGTCAATCAAAACAAATTTTATAAACTGAGCGAATGGGAGTCATTGACACATTGTAACCTCAAGGTCAGAAGTAATAACCAAATATGTTTTTGAGTAAAGATGAAAAACTCCAAGCAGAGATGTAATGGCTTGTGATCTCCTAATTGATTCCCAGCCTTTCCTCCACCAACCAACTTTCTCTGACCTCTGACCCTCCTCTTTTGTACTCACTGCCAGTGGTATCCAGACCTATGCTGCCTCGACAGTCGGGCCCCAGCATCCTGTTATTTTTGCCTGGTACCCAGGTGTGGCTTCTTGGTAACATCTGTCTCTGCAACTTTGTTGAACATGTTTTGAGGAAGTTTCCATCTTAAATTCTCCCTACTCTGATCACCTGGAGAACACAGGAAGCTTAAGTCCATTGTTTTGTAAACATCACCTCATCAATTCTATCAGCTAAAGTCTACATCCATGCTCCTCCATTAGAACCCCTCCAAGTTTGAAAAGTCTTTGAAGACACATTCAAACCTTTGCTATTTCTGAAGTGTTGAACTCAACAATGGCAATTTGAACATAACAAATGCATCCTTGCCTAACCTTCCAAGAGTAAGAAGAATTCCTTTAGTGTGGGTGTTTAAATAGATTTAGTAAGTAAAAATACTTGGAATACTGAAGTTCACAATAAAAGTATAGACAAAAAGAACAGAGGATAGGTTACCTGCTCCATTATGAAACATTTAAAACTGTAAATGTCAAAATTTAATTTGGAGAGTTCTGATACAAAGCAGTGAATTGAATTATCATAAAATGCAAAAATAATGAAATAACAGAACGATAAAAATAACGACAAAATGGTATCACCCCACTTTCACATTGGATAGAGGCAATCTCCAAGGATGATGGCCACATTTCTGTTTCCTCACACCATGTGAGGGGTGCAGAATTTACTCTCTATCACCCTCTCTATCTGTCAATCACCCTCTCTATCTCTATCAAAGCCTCAACCCAATCGTAGCCCAGGCAAGTGGAGGTTAGCCATGCAAGGACTTGGGACAGAACTGGAATAGTCACGTTTCTGTGAAGACAAAGAAAGGGTTTCTTCAGCCCAGTCTTCAGGGCTGCTGCTAACTTCCTAGAGGAAAATATTAAACTTTACTAAAGATATGAAGAAACAACTGCTGACTATGAAAAGGAATCTCAGCACAGAAAAGACAATGTGCTCAGAGTAACCCAGCAGATGATAAGACATGCAGCAGATGGGAGAGCATGATTGTCCTAATTGGGAGGGGTGGGGTGGGGAGAAGGGGGAGGTAGTTTAGAAGGTCAGAAAGTCAAAGGTCAGGGAGCTTTATCTGCCTGGTCCCAATATGCCACACCCAGGGTGACCTCCATCTTTGCAACAGCAGTTGTGTCATGGGAAACCAATGGATCAAAGTGTTCACAGTCATTTATACTGAAAGGTGGTTCTTTGAGTAATTACACTCTATTTCTAATTAGTTTCAGCATATACGTAGCTAATGAGAGACTGGAGATTGAAAATGCAATGACCTTTAAAAATAGCTAGAAAGCAAAAGTATTCATATGATTTTTGTTATGAGAAAACATTGGGATAAGTCCCAAGAATCTACAATCCCAACACTTAGATTAGAAATTGCATGTTTAACATTCTACTTTCCTTTTAAGAGAATAATATTTTTTTTTGCATTGGTTTATCAATATACAGGGACATTACTATTTATCCCCCGCTATTATTTACTGACTGTCACACACTTTATATTTTATACAAGTAGCAGGTATGAGCTATAACCTGTGGAGAAATAGATTTAGCATTGCAGGGATCAGTTGGCTATTTGGCAGCTAGCTACTTATAAATGACAATGGCATAAACTTTGAGAGCAATTAACAGGATAGTTTCTATAGCTATTTTCTCTGTCATGAATAGTTGACTTTTTTTCTGGCTTACAATATGGATAATGGTATCACTGCTGTGGTTTTGAAGTTTATTCATCTATTTGTGAAATTAAAGGATCTTGGACAAAAGATTGTAAAAAGTGCCTATTAAACTTCAACCTCATCTCTTCCTCCAAGGGAGTAAAACGTTCCTCTGGTTGGGGTGGCAGTAGAGGGCTACTATTTTCTTGCAATATCTAATATTTTTTTTTAAAAATGCTATGTTGGAAATGTGGTTTTTCTAAATAGGCTGTTCAATAGGATTTGTATCATTGTGTTAAGATATTACTTTGATTATGAAAATTGTTGGGCTTTCAAATTAATGACTCAACTCAATTTTTGAAGAACGCAATTCAGTATCTTTAAAGCCTAGCTGTGAAAGGGAATTGGGTTAACCTTGATTTATGCTCTGTCATTATAGTTAAGAAAAAAAGGATGAGTTGTTTTGATGTGCTTCCTCAAGAAGTTTAACATTTCCGTGGATTCTTTGAAGGAACAGCATCCTACACTGACATCTCAGAACCAGAAGTCAGTTTTCAAAGTGTGTTCCTTGGAACAACACTGGGGGGGGGGGTATAATACATGCTCATATTAGCTGTAGTAAGGAAATAAGTGTGGAAACATTGCTAAGACTACTTAAATGCCACAACACCTCCCTGGAAAGCCACAACAAAACAATAGCGCACACATAATTACACAATCTTTCCGACATCGTAGTCAACATTTAGACTAGCGTTTTCAAAACATATCAAGGATGTAATTTGACTGAGCATGTGAAAATTAGTTTTTCAAGCTTGTTGAAGAAAATCAATCAGTATGAAATCACAGATCCTTTCCATTAAATCTATCGCAGTGATACGTATTTTGTTTTAAATGTAAATAAAATTAGTTATCCAATTCTCCCAACTATTTATTAAAATAGCAAATCATAACATTTAACCTAAAGTATAAGATTTAATCTAATAAAATAAAGTAATAATTCAGAGCATAACAATAGCTAAGGTAAGAATAGTAAAATACCTTTTACTATTATACTACCCATTATAAAATCATACCATATTGTCTTAGAAAATTAATTCAAAAGCATTTAAAGATATAATTTAAAAATTGAGCTTATTATGTGTATATGCATATATACATCTGTTATAGAAACATTTAAAAAGTAAATGAAATATAAGTGTGAAACCTTCAGTATCACTTTCTTGAAATGATCACTTGATACTTAACACATACACACAAACACACCTTTGTGCATGTACAAACATTTAAACTCTCATTTAGTTTTATAAA
Organism: Uropsilus gracilis; assembly: GCA_004024945.1. Classification (NCBI taxonomy): domain Eukaryota; kingdom Metazoa; phylum Chordata; class Mammalia; order Eulipotyphla; family Talpidae; genus Uropsilus; species Uropsilus gracilis. Next base: position 26,336 of record PVHY01012337.1, on the reverse strand, counting down.
TGGATGGTCTTATTCCATTGCCTAATTCATTGACTCATCTGATCAATATTTAAAATGTACCCTCTTTAGCCCATAGTGCAACTCTGCATATTCCACAAGACATACATATTTTCTTCAAGATTTTTTTGGTTTGTTTGTCTGTTTGAAAGTTCCTTGGCGAACATACATTATGTAGTCAAGCTCTTTTCTACTTCATCTTAATATATGTCATAATATATGTATATATACATATGCATGCACATGTATATAACAAGCACTTTCTCAGTCAGAACAGCATTTAACTACTCTATCATATTCCATTCCTAGGGTGAATCAGCAGCTATGCTCTTCAGCTGGACATGCCTTTGGTGTCTACAACCGCAGCTGGTATCAATTAATGAACCTGGGAATTCTTTTCCTCCTTCCTCATTCTGACCCGTAAAATTGTCCCACGTCTCCTGTTACCACAGAGTAAGGCCTGGTTCCTTCCAGGACCCCCCAAACTAACAATGGTCAGAGTTGTCCCTCGGTCTTCTTTCTATTATCAGAACCACTGAGCTTTCAGTCCTCAGAGGCTTCACACAAACTTCCCCTCCGACCAGATGACCTTCTCACAACTCTCTAAATACAGCTCTTCCCGTCAGTCCTCAGCTCAAAGGTGGTGGACCGCAGAAGACCCCTAAGTCCTGTGTGTCCCCAACCACCACAGTACCATGTTCCCCTAAAGCATCACTTAGCATGCAGGGCTGCGGATTCCTCTAGGCATGCGGCATCAATGTGAGGATGGAGGGAATATCTGAAGCTCTGGAGAAATGAAGGGATGATTTATGGAGTATTTGTAGAGGAAAGTGTTCTTATACGCACTTGAAATAGATGATGAAATTGTCTGGTAGAGGCAAAGAGCAAACCTACAGCATTATAGTCAATGAAGGGGGAAAGTGATAAGCATTTGGGTCTCAAGGCCTGTTAATGGTCTGTGTAAGTACACAGATTTGTTCTTTGTGCATTTTATGAACCATGATCAACAATATCATAATGTCAAGATATTGATTTCCTGAAATAACTTAATGATCAAGATATTTTAAGAGAAGATACATATTGTTAAGGAAATAAAGGAGTAATAAAAATACCTTCTGCTTATGACAATGTGCTAAACAAAATTTCATTTCCCATCGATCTTTTGATTCCATCACATGCCCTTAAATATTTCTGAAGGAAATCAATAACAAATCAAGCACACAGAGATACTTAATAATTTAATTTCAGCAGAACCACACATCAATATTTTTAATGGTTTATAGTCTTTAAAATTTCTATGAAAATAATGTCTTACATAATATCTTTGCATGGCATTGTTGATGGTATCTAGTGTTGAAACAATCTCATTACCTTAGTTCATGAGATAAAAATCTTTCCCTGACTCTGTGTGTGTATGTGTGTGTGTGTGTGTGTGTGTGTCTGTGGTAGGTGTGTGCGGTGTGTCGGCAAAGTGGAATGATGAGGGTGAGAAAAATAATTTGCAGGTTTCTCTAGGGTATGCTGTGAATCTAGCCTGAATTTTAAAATAGCATGACTTCAGTTTTCCATGTTTGAAATGCTAAGCATAAGTCTTTATTATTCAATTTAATTTAAATCAAACTCTATTTCTGTTATAAGTCAATTGCATAAACATAGGACTGATCAAAATAAGATTGCTATTCATAAACTTAGGAAAATGAATGGACTCAAAGATCGACTGTTGCAACTTAAAGAAGACATTGGTTATAATTAAAGGTCAGCTAAGAAATTATGTCTTCAGCTTGTAAATGGAATTTTAAAACCATTATTCTTAAAATGTACCAAGTGTCACTTCTTTAAATTTTTGCACTAAACTTCCTCTAAAACATCTATAATAAAAAGACATTGAAACACATCACAGAAGAGTGGTAATCCTTTGAGGATCCCTGTAACCTCAGACTCTGGATTCTCCCCTGGATAGCCAGGAGCAGGATACCATTAGTACACATAAGTTGGAGGTAGGTGTTCAGTAGACTACAAAGGCCATGGACCAAGAAGTTGGTACTCTTGCCAGAGAGAATGTTCGGAGGGCCCGTAAGCAAACCCCTTCCCCACCAGAGAACAAGCCTTCTCTGGGCTTCTCAGAGACCTTCCTCATTGGTTGGGGTTCAGATCACCATTTAGCTCCAAAAGCTCTGGGTCTCTGCTCATCCAAGTTCTGGTTCCAACATTCCTCAAGACAAGAATGTAGCAAAGCTTTCTCTTTCTTCCAATCTAAGGACATTCTCTCTGTCCCTACACCTACTGTTCAACACTTGCACTCAGGTGCAACAGAGGTAAAGGCATCTAACTCACAAACCAGGAGAGCAAACAGTGACACCCTAGAGAGGAAAGGTCTCGATCTCCTTGATAATCTCTTTGGTCTTCTGGGGCCAGACTGTGTATGGGCCTAAAGAAGATATTTTAAGAGAGAAGCAGCGTTGGTCTTCTTGAAAAAGATCCTCACCTAAAGGACCATCTGGCAGCTGGAGGTGAGCAAGGGTAGAAGGAAAAAAGAAATGAAGTCGCTCTGCTCACAGATGAGATGATGAGATAGGGAGAAAATCCCTATTTGAGTTTAGGAAATCAGGGACCCACCTGCATTTGTATCAAAAGGGAAATGTTTAGACAGCAATCTAAAGAATACATTTAAAATATGCTGAAAACTACAAAGCTATGGGGAAAAGAAATCAAAGAAAACCTAGATAAACAACCTATGTTCATGGACTAGAACAAACTATTATCTGTTAGTGTATTGCTGTTCTGAAAAGGCAAGTCCATTGATTAAAAAATAAAACTGTGGACTCTACATCTAACCATGATCTTATCCAGTAGGAAAAGACAAGTCAACACAGCTTTAAGCTAAAAGACCTGACTGAGTTTAAATTCTTTCCCTTGAATGATCATCTGACCTCAAGGTTGAAATGAAAACTCTTTAGATTTCAGTTTATATATTATAAAACGGTGGTACTATTAATGTGTCATCAGAATTCTTGGGAGATATATGTATATATATCATATAAATACCATATATGTAGGTATATATATGTATATACCTGCATATATATGCATACGTATATACATATAAATAAAATTTGTTGCTCAGTTTATATATATATATATATATATATATTATGCATACTGTGTAATATATATATACTCACATTATATGTGTAATGTGTATCATATATTATACATAGGTGCACATACCTACCTACATATGAATATACACACATACATTCCTGCATTGTGGGAGTCAATCCCTCAGCATATAATACATGGCATCTTATGAACGTATTACATCCCATGCAGAATAAATTCTAGAATAACGCATTCTATTTGAAGGAATTGGCAACCATATCCATAGAGGGTTTCAGCCAACCAAGACACTGGGGGGCCAGTGGTATGGTTTCATTGTGAGAACAAGATGACTCAAGACACATTAATCCAACGAAGGGAATTTATGGCCAATGAATTCTTTGAGGAATCTGTCTTCAGGCAGATAAAGATCTCCCTGCAGTTTCTGTTTTTCAAGGGTCTACTGCTCAAAATAATAAACACTAAGGCAGATTTTTCTGGGTGGCATATCCAGACTCCTAGAAATGTTGGGGCTGCATACTCAACTACCTTCCCCATGCTTCCTGATCCTCATGCATACTGCCCAGATGTTCTCCACGGAGAAGACACACAGACAAATGACTCTTCCAAAGCATGGTGCATTCATTTTGTAGGTTTCTGCTCATCTGATGGGGAAATTGCATATAATTGTGATCTTGATTTTACTACTTTATGAATCAATATGAAAATCTCTTCTGGCTTATCTCTTCTGGCTTTAATTGTGTATGAGAGAAAATAGTTTCTACTATTTATTCTGGTAAGTAGTAAGTTGATCTTTAATTATATATTAATAGTCCCTATTTAAGGAGATTGACTTTTTTTCCTCTTTTATTGAACCAAATGTTCTCTAATGGCTTAACTCTAGGTGTTTCGCCTATGAATAACTTTCTATGAAATCAGAATTATGTTGTTAATTTGTTTCATTCTGAAAATATGTTTACCCAATCATATTCACCTAATCATTTCCCTGTGAAAACATTTGCACAGTGATATGGAATGAGGACAGTGTGCAGAAGAACACAAATACAGAGTGACTTCATTGACTATGAAGAGATGGTCAGACATTGACAGCAGAACGAAACCATATTCTCGTCACCTGTCTTCTGATATTTTCCCTAGGAACGCCCAACCCCCATAGACTTTTACATTGCTAAGTGGTTCTGTTGCTTAATCATTTTTCCGTGACTTTGTTATTAAGCCACAGGAGAAAAAAAAAAAAAAACACAAAAAAAACTCCCTTCTCCAAAACGCTTGTAATAATTCCTTCACATAGTTAGTATATTAACAATTTAATTGTTCATTACATTTATACGTTTGCCCCTTATTTTTTCATTCATTTATCTTTGTTAAAGGTATGAAGTAGGGATCCAAATTCCCTTTTTTGTTCACGGTGTAGAAGGATGTACAGGGGTGTGCTCACTCTGGGGGTTCCCCAGATTGCCCCTTTCAGTGGAAAGGTCAACAAAAGCTCCACCCCTGTGTTTGCTGAAACCAGTGAACTCCACTGTTTGAAATGAGTACAATCAAGTTTGTTATATTTTCATCACTGTCATGTTCCAGTTTCTGCCCGTTGTAGCGATGACCCACTATTCTTTGCTTTTCGTTTTTGTAGGCACTTTCACTTATTAATATTTCTATATTAAACTGAAAATCAAACAGTGTATTTGAAAAGGTTTTCTGTTGCTATTTTTATCAAAAGATTGTTAACTATAGGCGGACTCAGTGAGAAATTATTTCATGGTATTAAGAATGTTTTCAGTCACCATCACAGTAAATTGTATCTTTTGTTTAATGTTTTCTTTGTACCAATAAGAAACTATTGAAATTTTATTTTATCTAAATCTCAGCTAATTTCTTGTTATATTTATAATTATTTTTATTCATGCATATCCATATGCATTTTATATCTTTATATCTGTATATATAATGACCTATATAGTAATATGTAATTTTTACATAAGTACACATTTTGAGTAATGTAATTTAAACATTTATTATATAAATTGCAGATATAGTTAAATACACATCTTTAAATGTGAAAAATGGCATACATAAGATTATCTAAAACATAAATAAACAATTCAATGTTTTATTAAATAATGAATGCTTTTAATTCACTAGTCATCCACAATTGCGATCCAAATCAGAACCTATAGCTATAGCAGTAGCTGAATTGACTGCTTTTTGTTGTTGTATGCTATGTAGTGTCTCAATGCACTGCATTTATAAATGATCAGTCAAGCAGTTTACAGTATTTGACTATTATGAATCCTACTTCATGACTCTCTCTCTGCATAATATTACAACCCACATGTACATATATGCCCAACTACAGATCCCTGGAGACACAGCGGCTATGCTGTATGCCATGAGCAGTTCCACATTTATTGCAGAGGTCTGTATTGATTTACAGCATCTTTTATCACTATGCAAATCCTCAAATTTGAGCTGTCTACCCAGGTGTTTATTTGCAAATACCTATATAATGTCATGGAAATTTCTTCCTCAATCCTCAATTAATGTCAAGACTTTTAGCTTAACTTGGATACTATAGACATGTGATATCTACTCTTTCCTCAAAGACTTTCCACATCTATTCCCTTTGCCCCGGCATGTTCTTCTATCTCATTTCTAATCCAATCTCCTCTACTCTTGTACTCATTTCAGCTCTCACTTCTCCAGCCAAGCTTTCCTGTTACGTGTTTTAAAATCATATCTGGGTCCACTTACCTCTTCACATCTCTACACCTTGCTCTTTGCATTTACCTTGTAATTTTGGCTATATTTTTTTGATATTAGAAGTTGCATCGATATGGCTTTCTAAGTCTATATCTCCTAATCACACAAAATGTTTTATTTTTGATGAGATGAAAGAGTTCATTTAGAGACTTGATAGAGATTCTCATCACAGTGCTTCTGTGCAAAAAAAAAAAAAAAAAGAATTTGAACACACTTGTTTGAATTTCAACTTCTCATTTGAATTCTGTCTTTTGAATAATCCTTTTACACAGAATTTTCAATGTGATTTTTTTCTCATATGATACTTTGTCACGTGCTACTAAGAGTAATGGTGACACAGCATTTTTTAAAGAGTGTTCCATTATTGTCTTTTGTTCAATGTCAGCAAGAAATTCCTGACAAATTGATGTTTGACACTGTAAATATACTCTTGTTTGACGAATACAACTGTCACACCAACTCTTCATTGCTTTCAAAGTTTTTCATCTATTCCTAGTTGTCTGTCAATTTAATCTGACATCAACCCCCTTACTTGTTTTGCTACTTGCAACCATAAATCAGGCAGAATGTATTAGAGCTGAGAACTTCTGGAAATCTTACATTCTTGGCCTGAGAAAGTGCATTCTTGTAACTTTACAAGAAAATAAAGGGAAATCATTCCTCCATGGACAGATGTTCCTTTCTGTGATACCTACTTTATTCCATTACTTGAGTTCCATTCTTCTCATAAACAGAAAACTTTGTTTTAATGCAGACCCATGATGCAATCTTTTCAAAAATATTTGGCAAATGAATCTCATTTATAGAGTCAAAAACACAGTATTAAGTTAAAAAGAAAGAACTCTACCAAGCCCTCCCTCAGTCACATGCACACAACTGTGTTCTATTTGTATCATAGTTGCAAGCATATTAAGAGTGAAGGTGCAATAAAATGTCATTGGATCCACCACATAGTTAATAGAATATGGCCTCTTTTTAATCTGTAAAGTTTATCAGGTTCACAGAAATACCAGAGAACAAATCTGAAGGATCAAGGAATGAAGAAATAAGAAAACATCCAGTAAAACAAAGGATTATCATTAAGATGAAACATCAAATGATCCTACTTGGCTTTAATTCCGTTATTTTTATGCAGCTTATATGCAAATCTTTTCTAAATGAGCACTTCCTGATTTATAATCCAGATATAAATATCTCTAAGTGATCGTCAGTAAATTCCAAAACTCCCAAATCACAGCAAAGAATCTCAGGCGCCTTGCACTACCCACCAAGGGAAGGCTGGGCTGGGGGCTGCATCTTCATCCTCAGGGCTGAGGGCTGCATCAGAACAGGTGACGCAGCTTCCTCTCCCATCCCCATGTTCACGACCTCTCTCCTGGAATCCTGTGACTTGCCATCTGCACATAGGAAAGCAAAGCTAAGCAATTTGCACAAAATACCTTCATGCTAACTCTAAGTACATGTTTCCCCCCAGGAGTAATGGTAAAGACTAAAGTGAATCAAGGTTCCTCTGATGAAGTTTCTCACCTGGTATCCAACTGCACACTCAGTGGTCACTCAGCATCCACAGTAGGACAAGGGCAGTGGTAGATGAGCCCCCACTTTGAGCAGCAGTCTGGGACTGTGAGAGAAAGTGAAGACACAAGAGAAATGAGGGTGTCCATGGAGAAGATCCCAGCAACACTGAGATAGGAGAGAGCGAGGCAGTCAGGTCCCATCCTGTGGACCCAGGAGAAGTGGACATCAACACATCAAGGCATCAACACTCCCTGCAAATCCTGAGCTCACCTTCTCACCAACAATCAGCTGCTGAGTACATGATAAAGATAGTTGCATGTTGGGCAGTTCTTAAGATTATAAGATAATATCTACGGAGATTTTACCAAGCTAAAGGCTTCCTGTCCAATCTCAACTTAATAAACTATCTTAGACAACTATAATTCTTAAAACAATATGGCATTGAGACAAACTACTCCTTGATGGTGATGCAGAATATAATAAGGTGGAAGACATTCTAAACTTAAATTTGAAAATCCACCTAAAATTGTGAAAAAGGACTGTAAAAACTTGGCACACTGGAGAAAAATCATCCAGTTTTGTGGCGCAATTGATACAAAGCAATTTTGTAAAATAAATATTATACTAACATCTGAAATAATTTTAAAAGATGGTTCCATAGAAGAAAATTACCGGACTATTGAAAATAGTTTTAACCAATATTTATTAAATTAGAATAACTTCAAGCAACATTCATTTTTGGCGACAAAACAGTTTTTGTAAATGAATATATAATAAAATCCATGCTTTCAAGTGTCCACTTCAGTGGATTTTCGTGTGCTCAGATGATATGACTATGGGTAGGACCTATCTTCTAATATTTTCATTTTCCATCCTCCCATCAGCCAGCAGTGACTGATCATCATCTACTCTGATATTTCCTGTTTCTATGGATTTGTCCCTAGTTGAGTATTCTACTTTTTTAAAACATAATATCATTCTTTCCTTTTTATTCTCTAATTTCCATATGACTTTGGCCATATGTGTATAGTTATTATCCCACTTCAGTCTGGCCTGCCCCTCAATATTGTATACCTATGCCACCACCCTGCTCCTATTTTCCCCCCTTCCCTCTTTGGTCACTCCAATTTCTTGCTCACTGCAAGTCATTGGTTGATGCTTGACCCACTGTTCTCTGTTTTCTGGAGTAACATCCTTTACCCTGAGTGAGGACCTTCCCTCCTGAATACCTCAGATCAGGTAGCTTGGATCCACCTTCGAACATTTCAAATGACCAGAATCATGCCAAACATGGCTTTTCATGTCTCTCTTTTTCCAGCTGACAAGCTTCATCTCAGCCTGCAAAAGAACATCCTTCCTTGAAAGACTGAACACATTTCCATGTTAGAAATACACTCCATTTGTTCACCCACAATCAATTCCAGTTCATTGTGGTTGTTGTGACTTTTGCCTATGATCAGAGTGCTTATAGAACTCTCAGGTACACATCCTTGTGCAGATAGACATGACATGTTGCCGCGAGCTGAATGACTGGGTTTTTGGAAGTTGGTGACATTGTTTTTCACAACAGTTTCTGCAGTTCTGTGTCTCTCCAGAGATGCGGGGCCATCACCTCCCACATCTTGCTAACATCTGCGGTCGTTGGCTTTTCTGAGAGAGCTGTTCTGGTGGAAGTGGTTTTGTTGAGGATTTGATTTGCATTTTCCTAATAACTAATGACTGTGAGCATCTTTTCAAGCAATTACTAGTCATTTGTGTGTCTTCTTAGGTATGAAGAAAAACCTAATGAAAGCCTTGTCCATATTTTTAAAAGTGAGTTTTTCTCTTTTATCTTTCAGTTGCATGATCTCTGTATATTTTGGCCATTAGTTCTTCATCATATATATAATTTGCAAACATTTTCTCTCATTTGTTTCTCTCATTTGTTGCTTTTCACTTTCTTGACAGAATCTTTTGAAACACTATGCTTTCAATTTCAATTTTAATGTAAGTGGACTAAACCATTTGCAAATCTGCATATCTTTGGTGGAAAATATTGATAACCTCTGAATCAATTAGTTTTGACGATAAAAATTCATAAATGTTTATAAGGTTAAGAAATGATTCACAATTTATCATCTCTGAATGAAGAATTACTATCATTTTATTCTGCATATATTCTCTAATATTTAGTCATACTAATATATTTAGTATCATAATATGCTGTGATAATGAATGTCATTTTAAGTAATAAAAATTAGAGTGATATATAAATATATATATACATATATGTACACACACATCTTTCATATAGACTCTCATTGCTTTTGCATAAATCCATTTGGTCCTATGTTAAACATGTTAAATGTCTTAACTCTTTATCACATGAATTCTACAACATTGTGGTACAGAAATAAACATACAATATAATTTGTATAAATAAATGTATAACTTGTATAAATTCGTTTGATGATGACTGTGTTAAATATATATGTTTTAACTCTTTATCACATGAATTCTACAACATAGTGATACATAAATAACCATACAATATAGTTATATTAATTAGTAAATTGATAATAACTCAAGCTATGAGGAAATACAAATGCAACTATAGGAGAAACAGCCCTATTTCATACAATCAAAATGTGGACATTTTATGAGGGGGAAAAGTAAAAATTAAGATTTAGAATATTATTTGAATGATGTCATTTACCAAGAAGTTGAAAACATTGAAAGCAGCAAAATACTTTTCAGTAGAGGAAAACAAAGGAATGAGTAAAATACAGAGAGCATTGAATCCTAGAAGTTATGTGAGGAATAAAACGTAATAAAGGTGAATAGAATAAAAACCCGAAGACTGAATATGCGGCCCCGAGGACCAGGGGCGCTATTCAACAAAGATTCTCCAAAAATGACGGAATCCTTGACTGGAGCTTATAGTTTCAAAGCCAAGTAGGGACGCACAGGCACTTTCTAAGACTTCAAAATTCAAAGAAAGATGCACAGATTGAAGCTGTATCATTGCACTCAGTAAATAGAAGTTTGATGTATACAGTATGTTAAAATGAATATCTGTTACACAAATCTGTGGAATCCAAAGCTGTCGGAGGGAATCCATAGCTGTGTGGCCCACATAAGCTTTGAACACTTGCTCTGTTCAATCATTTTTTCTGCAGATATGAGCACTGAGCCCCTTCAGAGTTTGGAAACTGTTAATATAAAGGCGTAGATGCATATTCTCTGCATTGAGAGACACAGTATCTCTTCCATAAATATTTACCTCTTGTTTCATAACATGAAACTGAAATTGGGTGAAAAGAAAAAAAAAAGACTTTTTGACTTGAACTTGAACATACCTAAGCCTGTTTCTCCCTAGGAAATAGTCTCAAATGGTTCATTAGCATCTTCACTGTTCACCTACTATTGGTATGCAAAAATTAGCTACCAGCTTCTCTTAGCTCTCTTCCCCTCTCTCAGGCCTAAAAAAGAAAAACTTAGAAACACAGTTTAAACTTTAGACTACCTTGCCTCAATTTACCCTCTTCTTAACTTCTGTGGGTTCTTTCCACCATCCCCAGCCTTCTCACCAAAAATCCCAAGCCAAAGCAAGACTCTCAAAGTGCAGACTAGTTTATTTCTAACGAAGTGATTTCCTTATTACTACAAAAGAAACATGTAAGTAAGACTCCGATTACTTCAACATTGTCCAAAATCTTTCTCAACATTGTCCAAAGTCCTTTCCCCAGATTGTCCAAAAATCCTCAGTCTCTCAGTCCTCATTATCTCACCAATGTCCAGTCAGTCAGAGTTCATTTCATTCCATGCTCGAAGACATCTTCCTTTGGCATGCCCCTCCTTCTCTTCCATGCCATCTTCTCCTTGTCCTCCAAGTAGTAGAAGCTCCATGGTACTGGAACCTGCCAAGTTCACTTTCTTTTCAGGCCTGACTTTCGCATGGCCTCTCCCTGATACAAGTCAAACTCAGCAAACACGGAGTTCAAATCTGCAAACTCCTTAACTTCCTTTACCATGCATGCTTTAAGCCTGTGCCAGCCAAAGGCTGTAGACCCCAGACCTTGGCGACATGGCCAAGCTCACATGGCTCACATCATCTCACAAAACACCAGAAACCAAACTTGAATCTGAATCTGAATTCTCATCAAATTCCCATTTATTTGTTCCATATATTCTTATTTCCCTGCCAAGAGAACTCCTAAGGTAGCAAGCAGTCAGGCCTGTATGTTAACTCAAATCCTACCCAGCTCTTAGTAACATTAGCAATTCTAAAGCAAGAGACAAAGGCACCCAGGGGGGTAGGCACCCCCTATCAAAATCAGTCAATGTGTGACTACAGCAATGGACACTGCTGTCTTCTAATAACTATTTTACAAAATGCAGTGGAAGACCCGATTTTACCATGAGTGTTGGCTTGCTGATCCTCCCTCTGACATGTCTCTGTCATTCTTCTTGTGCAATTCCTTTCTTTCTTCATTTATATGTTTGTGAGTTTTAAAGTCCATGCTTCTCATCGCTGTTTCATTCTCTCCTGGCCAATAGGAAGGGATGTATTTGGGGAAACACATAAAATGAGTCAGTCTAATAAAGGACTACATTCCAATTATAAAAAAAAAAAAAAAAAACTGATATGCTTAAAGGTCAAATTCTCCTCTACGAATAAAGACATCTTATCAAATGGGTCATGTCAAGTGGTTTTTATTTGGTGTTACACAATTAAAAACCATCCATCCATTTTCATTCGAAATTTATCCCCTCTTAAATTACTTTATCTTATTGATTGACCTTTAAATGCTTGAAATAGTAATGTCCATTTAACTAGAGTTCATGGCCACTTTGAAGATAAATTTGAAACTCAGTTGTATAAGCATCATACATCTGGTCATGAGATACCAATTGAGATCACAAAACCCACTAAACATGAGTTAGATTATTAAGTGAATAGTATTATAAATGTGTGTATCTATACATAATTTCCTCCTTATCACTCATGAAACAACATATTCTCTGACTATTATGTCACAACGGAACTGCCAAGACTGAGGTTCATCCAGCCTTTACATCGGGGCAATGCAGGGCAAATGTCTTCTAAGAAATAGGTTAGCTGCAAATGGGTGGTGACCCACTATTATGTCTTCTTGAAATTCAGTATAGATTATGTCAGTCTTTTTTATGAAAGTTGACAGATATGATAAAAGATTTGGATGAAACTTTATGTATACGTTTAAAATAATGTTTCTACACTATTTAGATTACTCTTGCCATGGCTATTGCCGTGGAAATTGTATAATGGGCTATGTGAAAAAAAGGTATCATATCTTAAATGGCATATATATATATATATATACTATAGCATATATATATATATATAGTATTCTCCAATTTTGATGGTATGTTAGATATATAATTAAAAATATATTTACAGTAGCCAAGTTATTAAAACAACCTAAGTGCCTGACAAGAGGTAAGTGGATAAAGAATGTATGTGTATTTTCTCTCTCTCTCTGCAATAAAATACTACTCAGTTCTAAAAAGAGATGAAATTTTTGCAAATAGTCACATGGAAGGAATGATGCTGCATGATATAAGTCAGAAGGAAAAAGTTGAACATTTCATATTTTCACTTTTATTTGTTGACCAGAGAAGCAAAACAAAAGAACAGACAAAATGAATCCTAAACAAACCCTAGAAATATGACTGACGAAGTGTGGCTCCCAGCATGACAACAAAGGAGGCTGAGGGCCCGGTGTTCTGTGATAAATGACTGGGGTGGGTGTGGGAGGGAGAGGCATGATGGTGGGTGTGGGGTGCTGACATACATTCAAGTGAGGTGAACATATTTACTTAACTCCTGAACAATATTATTATAAACCAATGTAGCCTCAATAAAAATATCTATATTGAATAAAATGAAATAGATTACAAAGTGCGAAAATAGCTTTCCCACTTAAAAAGCCACAGTGATCAAATCTTCAGCAGTTACCACAGCCGGAACACTTCCCATATGCTAGCTATTGTTCTGCCACCTTTCCACATAGGCTGTTATTTGATCTCTAAACAAATCTTAGGGACTGTTAATATTATTTGACCTAAAATGAAGTTTTAGAAAAATTCAATAACATTGCTAGTCCACGGTAATAAAACCCAAATTCAACCCAATACATGGCTGGCTGAGTCCAGGTATTCTTGTGTGTCCTTTTTGCACCTTTATGTTTAACATAAGCATTTGGTCATCTATGATGCTTTAAGTTATTGTATATTTGAGACATGGAAAGAAAAAAAGTACATGTTTACCTTGAGGTAATAATGAAATCTACCACATTTTTTGTACTTATTTTAAAATCAAACAAAAGTGTTTTATTTAAAAAAAAAAAGGTGATGCAGAAAGCATCAAGCATGTGTAATAGGCTGAGATGGATCACTCAACCTTTTCCCTGTAGTCCTTCATTTCTTCATTGCTTGGAGCGATGAAAGAATCAGTGTCCACCCTGGCTGAGGGCAGTGCTATTGATATGATGTGACTGTTGTGTTCAAACATGAAGCCTGCGAAGTCAGCATGAAACTATATTCTGATGTTGACTTATAGCTCCACTCCATGAATCCTTCTTATCATTCTTTCTGTATGGTTAAAATATACCCCTTTCTACCTGGTGGATTTCTAGACACACATGAAGGTGATAGCTCAGGATCTTGACAAACAACATATGGGTACAGCTGTCTCCTCACATCTATCACTCTTGGGAAATCAAAGTCTTCTACTTTCATCATCGGTAGTTGAGTTGATCTCTACACTCAACAAATACAGCATTTTAAAAAAAATAAAATAAAAAGCTGACACCGATCTAGGCACAGAATGAGATAGTCTGAAGAAAGCTGGCAGTGATCGTCATGAAATGTCAGTTCATCCAATAGAACCCAGGGCTTTGGCAAGGCAATGTGAAGGGAGGGATAGTAAAGGGTAGAGAGAACCAGAGATGCTGACATAGCCACAGAGGCAGGATGGTTGTTATGCCAGCTTCTCCACATTGGTGTCACGAATCTGGTTATTTTTGTTTTCATGGCTCACTCTGGTGGAGCAAGTTCAATCCATCATAATCTTTGGTAAGAAAAGATCATTAATAATCCACCCTGTTCAACACATCCAGGATGTCACACGATGGTGGGCGAAATGAACCTCCTGAAAGAGGCTAATATGCTGAACAACTTCAGCAAGGACATTTTGAACAAAAACAGACAGAAAACATCAAGAAACACAAATCACAATAACGGGTTTAACTGGAGTGAGGTTTGGATTCTCCCCGTGTACCATCAGCTATTGAGGTTTCATGGAAGTCACTAGCCTGAGCTTAACAAGTGAGCAGAAAGAGCTGCCCTCCCCCCTCCTGAAGACAGGTGTCGCCTTAGGTTGGTACCTGCTCTTCAGTGGTCAGTGGGTGTGGCACTCTCCTGCCCATTTTCTTCTGCTTCCATCCCCAGAGCGCTTCAAGCGGCTCTTTTCTGGCCTGGGGACACAACAATACATCCGGTTGCTTCTTTATTTCCTCTTTCACAGGAATGTGGGTCATGATATCATGATGACTGATTTTCTGATCTAGTCCCTCAGTAATTCAGCGACTGCTCCATGGTGGTGAATCACAGCCAAGTAATTAATCTTTTGACTAGGAGACTGCCTTGGTGATGTTAATGAAACACAGGAACAAGAAGACATTTGTTGGAGAGAAAGCACAGGAAAGCCCGTTTTAGGGGGTTATTAGAGCAGAGGATGTTTTGGCAGGCACGGAGGGAAGGAGAAGGCTGAGCTCCGTGTAGGGGAGATCTCATGACTGGCTAATAGCAGCGTGCCGGAGTCACACTGGAGTAGCTCGAGGCCCAAAAGAAGTGCATGTTTTGTTTTGTTTTTTCAAATGGCAAAATAAGATCAGGAAGGCCCTCAGCGTGTGCATACTCTGCTGTTTCTGCCAATGGCTGGCTCCCCAAGGTGCTCAGAAGAACGCCCTTGGGTAGTCAGCATCCTTCTTACTCAAGATAAGCATTCCTCTGATGGTTAGCTTGGGTGACGTTGTGTGCTCGTTTGACCACACTCACCGATCAAACTGGTGGAAATGTCAGTCTCCAGTGGGGTTACCACGACCTAAAGTGCAGGGATGGGTAACAGGGCTTGACTTGCAAATCCTGGAATGATAGGAAGGAAGGAAGTTTGAATGGTGATGAGGCCACCTGTGTATACACATTTAAGACCTTCCATTGTTTGCTAAATGGCTTTTTTTACCCTGGCAAACCACCATCAAAGGTAGAAAAAGAGGTGGCCATCTGCCACAGAGGTCCCTGGGATCTGACCTTCTTCATATCACTGTCAGCAATGCTGCAAAAGCTGGACAGAAACAGACAGTTTACAAGAGAAATCACAGAAGCACATCTTTCCCACCTGTATAAATGCCTTATGATGCCAAGGGAGTGGGACAGGGATGGGCATTTAATCAAGCTATCACAACACTCACCAGATAGAGCTCTCTGCTCTTGCAGTTGTCGTGCAGGGTCTCTGTCCTTCCAGGAGCCCAAGTTTCCAGGAACTCAGGTCCACATTTCCCAGGCTTGCTCCGGGGAATGTGCACATCAGAGGAAACTGGACGGGAGACCTGCTGCAGAAAGCAACACCCCATCTGAGGTTGCAAATGAGTGAAGGTCGGCGGTATGTGACCAACAGTCTGAAACATAGCAGGGACATTGGTTTTCTGTGGTGTGGATTTTCGAGCTGGAGAATGGTGATGGGCAGTGCAGACTTCGAGTTGGCAGGACTAGCAGCCCAGTGAACAAGCAGGCTGCTTCAACAAAGGATGGCACTGGAAGCTACAGGAGGGAGCAGTTAAAAGTCTTAAGGACCAGTGGTCAACCACCAATTTGGAAACTGAAAATTCATGAATTTTTCTAGAGCTCCTTGCTCAACAGGTGTTTCTATACCTTTCAATATGATGTTAAGTGGATATCATCTGAGTTCTATGACCTGGAAACATTTCTTCTGGAAATATTAATGTCCTCTGGAAACATTAATGTCCTCATGCTACTCCCATGAACTTAATGCTATAATAAAGGATGGTCTTTGACAAAATATCTATCTATCTATCTATCTATCTATCTATCTATCTATCTATCTATCTACCTATCTACCTACCTACCTATCCATCTATCTATCCATCTATCTACTTACCAAACACCATTGCATTGATGGGTTTACCCTCTTAAAATTGGCAATATTTAAGCTCAGCTGACTCACCTGCTGAAATGTAACTCTTATATGAAACTGAGGCTTCCCTATAGTTATTCTATAGTTACTTTTGTTTACTAAATGACCCTGACCTTGACCCAGAAGCCATAAGTAGTATGCCAGAACTGTTCCTGTAGCTTGTCCATTCACTGTTGTGGATTCAATGTAAGACTAATGGAAGGCCCCTGGACCCTTCAGACCACTGAGGCCAACTAGGGGAATTACATTCCTTCTGATCAATTCCTTTATGTGTCTAATTAGGATGAGCAAGGTGATTTCTAAGAAACTTGCTAGAAATAAAATGATAATATTCAATGCTTCCAATTAATAGTATTAAAATCTAGTCAGAAGAATATTTTCCTGCCTTCAGCTCTCCTCTTCATTGTTTTTAAGATCAAAAAAGAAATGGGATTAGATGTGATTTTTCTTAAATGTGATTAAAATGCTTTTTCAAATGTGATTAAAAATCTCAATCATTACATTTATATAAAATAATTTTCATAAACAGTCTAGGAGGAAAACAAGTGTTTTTGCATTCATTTCACCATCAAGAATCTCTATAAAAATTTATTCTTCCATGATCACCGTAGAAGGTAAAGTTCGCTACAGAGGACTCACTTCGTGTTTGTTCAAGCTGGCGTGGTGTGAAAATGTGAAACTGCAGAGCAGGTTAGTAACACAATTCTTTCCAGTTGCTCAAATACATTGATTATAAACATTTAATGATTTCAGGCAATTCAGTTCTCCTTCGTGCCTCCTTAAAAATAAAATCTGGTGCTCTGAGTCAAAGCTCCAGTTCACTTTAACAGAAAAATGTAAACACTTTTGATAGGTTTCCTCCTTGTCTGTCAGAGATGAATAGCTACTAAATCACGCCGAGGACACTTATGCGTCCTCTGTCATAGATCTGGCAAAATAATATCTTTGTGGTAATAGGAAGCTTTAGAAAACAAAGGGACAAGGAAAACCTCAAGCGATTGTGTGACAAGGGTTGAGGTTCCCAGGGAGGTACACGTCTTTATTTTGGTCCAAATACACCAACATCATGTTAATTACAGCCCAATCTACCATTGGGTGGAAGAAATGGGTCCTGTTGATGGATAAATGGTCATCTAGCCTGAAGGTATTGACACCTCGTTTTCAGAGATGCTCACAATTTTCCAAACTAGTTTGTTCTTTTTCTAGCTAATTGTCCAGACCCAAAGTTCACCAATTCTCCAAGCTACAATTCCTAGTCATTCTCTGTCAATTAGACCCAGATGGCAAAATTAAAGACCCTTCACATCATGGTACAACCGTAATTTTAGTTCATCAAAGATCCCTACCCCTTGCTGTTTTTTCACAATTGATATTTAAGTTCCTGTTGGGTGAAGCTTCATGAACAATGACACATGCTCTGTAACACGAGGACACACCTTCTTGTCAAAACTGATGGAGAAAAGAAAAGTAGGCCGCGGACAGCATAATTACATAGTGCCTGGGAAGGTGGAAGGCAAAGCGCACAGATGGGAGGGAAGATGAAAGGGGCCGCCTTGCCAGGAATTCAGAGAACAACGGAGAAGGCCAGGTTTAACTGGAGCCAGTCCCCTGTCAAAAGATGGCTAGAGAAAAAAAGAACTGTGGGATCTGATGTCTAATGCAGTGATTAGCAAATAACCATCTAGAGAAAGCCAGCCGTTAAAGAGCCAGAAAATCTTGAAAAATATCTCTCTCTCCCTCCAGTCTCTTCTCCCTTTCTTTGTCTCTGTCTGTCTCTGTCTTTCTCTCTCCACAAACAGACTCACATACACCAGTGAAACTCTGAGGAAACACTGGCTTCTAATGAAGGCCACAGGTATTTCACACAGTCATCACACACAGTTCATTTCACGGAATTAGTTCTTGCTTCTGGGCAATGGAAAGGAAGGTGTTCACTGCCTGGGAAACATATTCCCTCCATAAATGAACTCAGGCGCATAGTCATTTTTCCATCAGTTAAAATACTATCTGTGTTGATTAGGAATATCACCTTGGGTTTTTGGGATGGCAGAGCCTGAACAGAAAATAGTGTAGGGCAATTCATCTGTGTAAACACATGCTTAGTTTTATCGTCCCAATTTCAATCAAGGGGAAAAAAATTCAGTGACTGACCCTGACAGTATGAGAGGTAGATTTGAGTATTAAATTCTCCACAGGCACCAAGTACAGTGTTCTTGCTCTCAAGCCAACGTTGCCTCCAAAATCTTTATGGAAGGTGATATTCCCTGGACATACACTTGCCATTTTGTTCCAGTGATCTCAAAAGAAGGAATACTTTCATCTGCAAAACAAGCTAAATGCTGTTTAATTCCATATACAATTCCAGGATTTTAAATCTTACAGTCAGACTGGCATCAATCATAACCTAAAGAAAATGTTAATGATTTTATTCAAGATGGTTCTATAAATAGGAATCACGTAGAGAACTCCAAAGAAGCTATTTACTTATAAGAGTAAAAATATCTGACATTTTAATATAACTTTGAAGATAAAATAAAATAAAAATAGATGCATGTTGTGAATGAAACTATCATGCAAAATTTGTTTATCATATAACGTATTTGAAAGAAACTAAAGAAAAAAACAGATTTTTTTCCTTATTCTTTCAATGCTGATTTCTTCAGGAAATAAAATATTAAGTCAATTTTATTAGTATTTTGAAAAATGTAAAATTTTCTTGCTCAATTCATTAGCTAATTGGGTTATCATGAAAATGTAGATGGTGGTGGTGGTGATAATGATAATAATAATAAGGATAATAACAGCAACTGATGACATAGCCCAGCTAAGAATTGTGCATAGACATTCACAGAAAGCACAGGAATTGCTAACTATTCTAATCCTCATTTTAATAAACAGGCACAGGATTTGGGGGCTGTCACATAATAGGAGGCATTCAGAGATTGTTCTTTCCCTGTAAAGGGCAGATTTAAACACAATCTTTGGTTCTGTCTCCAAGAGCAAACTTTTCCTGTGTATCAAAATTGGTAGAGGCACCAAAGACTAAGTGGGTGAGAAGGTGGTGGGAGAACCCTGGGATAGATAATGATGTAAAATAAAATAATATAATATATAATAAAAAAATATTACTGGATGAAGCGCCCTTATCTTAAAAACTAATTAAAATAAAGTGCAAAAGTTAAAAGTGTCTCTAAAAAAGGATTTGCAAATCAAACAACAAACAAAAACAATAAATTGACTCAAGAATTATAATTGTCTGGCTTGAGATAATGGTTTAGCTTAGAAAATTTTGAATACATGGAGTTTTATTTGAATGTTCTTCTTTATTTTGCAAGTAAGTAGTGCAAACTCATCATTTTTAAAAAATTCTTTAAGCTACAGATTAAATTTCACTCCCCTTGATTTATTTTTACTCCAATGCCCCCTCCCAGGAATATTGAGCTATGATGTAGTCACACTGATTGCTCCAGTGAATAATCCATCACTCTGTTTTTTATTTTATTTTTTATGACTTCTTTAAACTCTATACGTAGGAGTTTATCTGCTAGAATCCAGGGACCCATCAAGGCTAGTCAAATTGATATTTCCGAGCCATTCCCAGTGCTATCATAGTAGTTCCCATTAGTTCATTTAGTTCCCAGTAGTTCCCGTTAGTTCAACTTTTCATAAGATAAAAGCTTTAAAAAAGCTATTAAATTGTGATTATTTCTCTTCTCTTCATTAATTATATTTTTACATTTTACAATATACTGTTCAAACCGCAATGATAATAACCTTGCCTGCTCACTTTTCTTTGTTTTTTTTTCATTTATCAGTTTTTATAAAACATGCAAAAATTCACAGGGAAAATATACTTCAAATTTAAACTGCAGTAAACTATAAAATAAAATAAAATAACAGTAGGACTCAATACATGAATAATTCTATAAAGCTAGAATTACTCTGACATTAAAGATTTTTTTCTCTTTTTTTTAAATTTGCTTCTAGCCACCAAATGGTCATGCTCTGACTAATTTGACAGATTTAATTCTGATTGCATTTGCTTTAAATTTCTTTATATTCATAATTGTGATTACCTCCTTTCCGTAAGTTTAGAAAGGGACTAAGGAAAATGAGCAATATTTGAGGCCCAATCTCATAGTGAATAAGAAAAAAAATAATTGTACTGACTTCTTCCAATTCTGGGAAAAAAAGAAAAAAAGAAAAACCTTCCTAGATACATACATTTTCAAAGAAAATTTTAAATTATGTTCTCTCATTTCTTTGTTCATTGCCATTGGATTATAGAAAATTATAGTTCGTTTTAAACAATCTAGAACCACATTGTGTATTAAATATTGTAACCTTTCACATTTTTCATTGAGGCTTTTTTCCTATTTAAATAGCATGTAAATATATCCGTGTATATTGTGAAGAACAGTGCAACATCTGAAGACACAGCACTACCTAAGAGATAAAAATGCTTGCATTTTTAAACAAACAGCTACAGCTTTGAATTTGGGGGATAATTTAATAGCTTACTCCTGCAAGTCAAAAAATAGGTCATGATGAAGTGATGAATTAGCTGCAATAACAATGGCTATATTTGAAAAATCTGTATCAAATCTCTATGAAATTTGATTTTCAAGCGCCAAGCAACTTAGCCCATACTGGAATACTTTTTTTGCTTTGAATCAAAAGCCAAGAATTGGAGAAAAACTTCTCAAATTAGCTGCCTGGAATCCAGCCTTCAATTCCTAGTGATTTTATTGACCATCACTTACCGCTCTGCTAAGAAATATAGGTTCCCTGGAACACAAGCCTTTTCTCATCTCAACTGAAGGAGGCGGTGGCCGAGTGATCAGGTGTGTGGCTCACTTCTCAGAAAGCACCTTGGTATTCTTTGTAGCTTTTCATCTCCTCATGGAAATCTTGACACGTGCGTGAGTGTTCAGACCCTGCCAGAGAACAGTTTTCATTTCCGAGAATCGATGCCTTGTCCACGGGACATGATTTTGAGGCCCAGGGCCACTCAGCTGGCTTCTCAGACAATTCCAAGCTTAGATTTCTGGGGTGAAAGATCCATCACTAAGAAAAAAACACCAAGTGCGTGGTTTGTGTCTGTGCTGAGAGCAGCGGTGTGGGATGAACTGGCAGCAAAATGGTGGACAAATTCAACCACTGTCGCTTGATCCTCATTAAAATCTAAGGACCGTGTCTATATTTGCAATCAATAAGGACACACAAAAAAGGCGACCCCATACATACATCTGCGGAGCACTCAACACAGAGCAGGGGGAGCCCGATGGATGACTCCAGGGTTAGTTCCTTTAATTGGTAGGAAGAACCTGACAGTAAAGGTGAAATTACCATCGAAAAGGAAATGTGAGGGTCATCCAGATGAGGAAGAGCAGAGGTGGCAATCAATTCCCCTAGACTAGAAAGTCACAGACGGACACATCACAGAACAGGGTTCCCTGAAGGAAGTGATACGGCTCCTGTTGAAGGTCACTTCAGAAATGTGGGGATGGGCAAAAACTATATTTTAGTCTGGTGCCTGGAGCATTGTGGGGCAAGGATGCAGGTTGAGAGATATGCTTCCGGTAAAAGGCACACCCTTATCCCACCCTCTCTGGAACACCAGAAGGCAGGTCATCAACAAGTGTCTCACCTGTGACCCAGCTTCCTAACCTCTTTGGAATGTCCCAGGAGACATGGGACCAATTAACAATGGTGGTTCCCCCTGCAGGTAAATTCTCCTGTTACACCCATAACCCTGCTGTACGTCACATACGTTCAGGAACCAGGTTGCTACTTCCTCACTGGCTCGTTGTAATCATTTCCTTGCCAGGGTATATAAGGGTCTTCGTGACTTCATTAAATTAGACATTGGAAAAAATGTTCTTCATGTCCCTGGTCTGTGGGCTGTTCCCACAGATCACTGTCAAACTCTTCCCTCTCATTTTCCTTTCAGGGAGAATGAGAACTCCTAACAGATAGTATCTCCACATTCACCCCAACTTTACCGAGATCTAGACCCACATGAATCTGAAGAAAAAGCATCCCCTTCTGCAGTGCCTCCTCTGGGTGATGTCAAAGTCGATATTAAGTAAAACACAAAGAATGAAAGAATATTAAAATAAAACCACCTAAATTTATTCTAAGATATTAATCCAAATGTCTTTATAGTAATATTCTGGCATTAGAGGGGGGAGGAGTTGTAATATGCAGCCTTATTAGTTATGACTGGTTCATTCACTTTTTTTCTGAAAAGCTACCTCAGCCATCACTATACATTCAGAGTCCCATAATGTCCTGACACGTAAATAAATCTATATTAACATCTACCTCAATATATCCATTCTCATGTCTATATCTCCACAGATTACTTTATAAAAGCTATTAAAAATCCAAATCATATATAAGCAACAAAATTGACATCATGAATAGTTATATCACAGAGAACTGTATGGACTAATAGTAACTTAGTATCCATAGATTCATACATTTTTGGAGTAGCACAAAAATAGAAATGAAAACAGGTAGATAAGTATGTTCTTTTAAGAAAACAATCACAAAGAGGTGCAAAGACACCAACAATTGTCGAAAAGAGAGTATTCTGTTTCAGATGAATCTGTAAAAATGGAATAGGAGACACTGAATATGAACTAGTCAGTGAAGAAGGTCATCTCTTCATTGCCACATGATTTCAGAAAATGTGGGCCATGAACAGACCCAGCGGGTAAAGGGCCATGTCTCCAACTTGTCACTGCTTATTCTCTCAGGGAGCTCTCCTAAGAAAATATAATAGGAAGGACAACCGCATGAACTGAAATGTTGATTTCATTATTATTTATGTTTTCCAGATGTGGATACAGTCTACGCATTTATGTTGTGAGCTCGTGGTACCTTCTATAAGCCCAATCAATTGCTATAGTCGTTAAAATACAGGTATTTAAAATCGTTGTTGAAATGAGAAGTACTTAGGATGCTAACTCAATATGGTTAGAACAACGTGTACATGATACACACCCTCAAAGCAGAATAGTGGAAAAGCATAAAAATGTTGCTTCTAAGTAAGTGGGTATTCTTTCTTCATTTTCTCTCTGTAATCTATTCGCTGTACCCAGATCTCCCAGGGGAATCCCATATTTTCTGCTATCGGCATGAATTGTGTACAATAATGTCCTATAATTCACGTCACATGTGGTGGAATCACATGTGATATGTTTCCCTCACATATGTCCTATAATCCCTCAATAATATCCTATAATTAGCATCACATGTGGTAGAATCACATGCGATATGTTCCTCAAGTTCATGGGCTCAGCATGACCAATTAAAACAGACCTGGACATCGCCCTTGTGCATTTTGTGGAGTTGGGTTGGATGCAAAGGTCAGTTCCACTAAGGGCAATAGCCTTCCAGAACCTTCCACATCAATGCCAGGCGTGTGAGCTCTGCACGATAGTGCTGGGCTATGAGCAGGGAGGATGGGAATGACGGACACAGAGGCGGGCTCTACACCAGGTCAGGAAGAAGCTCGCCAACGTCTCATCAGAACTCCTGCTTCACCTTAGTGCCAGAGGAAGTGCACCGGTGAGGTCGGAACGACAACTGGATACACAGCATGTTTGAAAAGAATCCACGAGCAGATTTGCTGGGAGGCCACTCAGGAATCCAGCCCGGGCGATGCAGGTCATAAGGGCAGCTCTAAGTCAGGACGAGTTGCTTGAAAGAGTAGTATACTCAGAGCTGCTCAAAGTCAGGGTTGTGTCTCCACAATGGGGTGTCTGGGGTGCGCCATCATCATCCTGTCCCCTGGCACTGCATCTGCGACGAGAGACAACGATGCCAGTTGGATGCGTTTGCCATGGGGACGAAATGACACAAATCCTACAGAGCAGAAGGCCCCGGTCTGGACTCTGCGGAGAGCTCAGGGCCTGTTGTTTTCAGTAACCAGACAGTGGCAGTGGAAAGGCTGAGGCCTGTGTGTGGTGTCACCAGTTTCTAAGGGACAAAATCAAGCTGGGTTTGAGAGTTTAGAATAGGCTCCGATGGATTCATAACCCATGTAGTGTCAGGAAGGTCTCGGTGCCATCGCCTCCAAAGGGAACGAGCAGACTGGAGTCCGGGGGTGCAGAAGAAGCTGGAACTGGAGGAAGGGCTTTGCGTGGGTCTCGCCACCTCTCATCAGGCCTGGTCCATCGTCGTGACAACAAGTGTCCCTCCATGCTTGGCCTCTCAAACCTTTCAGATGGCCACCTCTCATGAAGGGGCTGGTGAGCCCCGCACCCCAGTCGTGACGTCCAGCCCCCACCCGCCATGGCAGCCTGACGGCTCTGTCCCCTCCACACCCGCGGTTCCATGTCCAGCTACAGACGTTTCTTCCTGGTGCTCCCCACGTGACTGCCGGATGGGGGATTTGGACCAGAGAGTCGTTCGGCTTCCTAGGAGATGACCCCACGTTCTGCCGCCACAGGAGGTGCGTGTGGGTAGCCTCCATCGAGAACAAGCTGGAGGTACCCACAGGAGCTGACGCCGCTGGACAGAAAGACAGCCAGAGCCCAGGCAAGCGTCGGCCAGAGGCCTCCCCGGTGGGTGGACGACAAGCCGAGGAAAGGCCCAGGGAGAGAGAAGGAACAAGCAGAACTTAGGCATGTGGGGGGTTGGGTGGGGGGGTAGAAGAGGGAGGCCAGAGGGATTAGCCCAGGCCGCTGACATGGGGGTTCTCTGGCCTGGGCGACGGGAGGAACTTAGGGAACGCAGCGACCTAAGAAGGAAAACAAACAAACAACGAGGTATAAATAAAACAGACTCCAAGAAGCCGCAGCCATGTGGTGGTGAGGGTGGGCCAAGAGTGAAAGTGGGTAAAAAGAGACTTTCTGACTTTACTTAACTGGATACAGCTATCTGCCTGCTTCTCTCTCCAAAGCAGGCTACACACTCTTCATTAGCATTTTCACGGATCACCTTTACCATGGATATGCAAACATCAGCCACCAGCTTCTCTCTGCTTTCTTTCCCTCTTTCAGACCTAAAAAGAAAAACTTAAAAACACAGTTTAAACTTTCCACTCGAGGGTTCTTACCACCATCCCCAGCCTTCTCAGCCAAAATATCAAACCAATGCAAGACTATCAGTGCAGACTAATTTATTTCTAACAAAGTGATTTCTAATTACTACAAAAGAAGCCATGTAAGACTCAGATTACTTTAACATTGTCCAAAACCTTTCTCATCATTGTCCAAAGTCCTTTCCCAGATTGCCCAGAAATCCTCAGTCTCTCAGTCCTGATCATCTCACCAATGTCCAGACAGAGTCCATCGCCAGACGCTTGAAGACATGTTCCTTTGACTGCTCCTCCTTGTCTTCCACGCTGTGTTCCCCTTGTCACCTTCAGATAGCAGGAACTCCGTGGTGCTGAACCAGCAAAGTTCACTTTCTTCTCAGGCCTAACTTTTGCACGGCCTCTTCAGACACAAATCAAACTCAGCAAAATAAACTCCAACACGGATTTCAAATCTGCAAACTCCTTAACTGCATTCAGCACACATGCTGCCAGCCTGGGCCAGCCAAAAGCTATAGGCCTCCAGGTCTGGCCATGTCCACATGGCTCACATCTTTACAAGATGGCTGATTCCCATCTCTCCTCCATTGAACCTCTCTCTCTATCCAGTCTCCATATTCCAATCCCAATCGAATCGAATCCTGAATCCTGAATCCAATC
>PVHY01012336.1:0-44875 GCA_004024945.1 Uropsilus gracilis | reverse complement strand
GACTAGGTCTTGCTATTTTTGCCCGTGGAACCGCAGGCTCTCGTTGCCCGGGGTACCATAGACTCAAACAATCCCCAGCCTCAGCTTCCCATGTAGCTGGGATTACAGGCACGCACCATCATGCCCAGCTATTTTTTTGGAACTAGGTCTCACTACGGGCCCCAGGCGGGACTCGAACCACGATCCCTAGCCCCGGCCACTTCATAGGCTGACGCTTGCAGGCACGAGCCACCGTGCCCGACCCAGAACCAAATTTTAAGTGAAGTTTCACACACACATACACACACACACACACACCCCTTCACCATTCACCACCACAGGCACCAGTCACACCCAGTAACAGAGAGGGGCACTTGACAGGTGGTGAGGTTCATGGTGCATGTAGAAAATACACTGGATTTCAAAGAATATGAAAGCATGTAAAATATCCATTCACACTTTTTATGCTGATGATGTGCTGCGGTGACATTTTTTAATATATTAGGTTAAAACACTTCCAAAATTTCTTTTAACCTTTTTTAAATGTGGGTGCTAGACATTTTAAGTGACATGTGTCACTCAGCTCTGCGGCTCACCTCTTTTGCTTGGACAATACAAATATGATTCAGTAATGGGTATCTCTTAATTACTATTTTTAAGCCCTTTTAGCTTCTCTGAACATGTTTTTCGAACATATATATAAAAATAAAAAGGCAACTGCTAGTAGTGGAAGGGGGGGTTGGGTATTTGGAAGGAGGTTGTCCTGTTCAAAAAATTCACAATGACAATATTTTTAATCACCTATATTTTAAAACTGAAATCCATCCCCTAACATGCATGTTCCCTGAGTAATAGAAAGCCTCTCTGAATGTTTGAGGAGAAATGACTTTCTAAATGTGACTTTAGAGTTTGCAAATGCAAGGACATGTTCAAATCTACAGGCCTTGGCTCCCTGGATGTAGGACCTGCTAGATCAGATTTGCTGATGTCAGAGGAACTGCAAGGTGCATTTGGGGAGGTGGGGAGGGTAACCCCTAATTCACTGTGGCCAGCCTCTGCATTCCAGACCTTTGTTCACAAGCCAGCAAAACCAAGCTCAGGCGACCCAGACAAAGCTTGCTTCGAAGATTAATGTTTTGGAACAAATTGTGCAGACTTAAGTCATGCAAAAAAGTCACTGAACTGAAGAGGTCTGGATTCAGAACATGCTCAGCGGATCCTGTCCCTGGAGCTTATTACTACTGACTCTCAACCCAGCTGCTTGTTCATAGGCTGCCAGCTCTTTCCACCAGAATAAAATTCAAGAGTAAGAGAAAAGGGAACAGGAGAAAATCAAAATGAATTTACCAAACCATCACATTAAAAACTGCAAATCTATCACTTTTCAGAAAAATTTACCATCTGCTTTCAAATGATTTTGCTCTAGGTTTTTTTTTCCTTTCCACAAATTCTGAAAATTAAATACAACTCATTTCAATCTATGCATTTCAAAACTTCACTGGGTAAGAGAAATACCTGAGACCTGACCTTGAAAGGCAAGTATATACAAATAAACAATTTGTGAGTTTCTATTCAGCCCTAGTTCCACACCAAGTAAAAAGCTATACATTTAAATAATGGAAAAGTTCATTTGTGGCAACCTGGGTGGAGCTAGAAGAAATCAATCAGAAATAAGCCAGAAAGAAAAAGGGAAATATCCCGTGGTCTCACTTATATGTAGGGTATAGGGAAAACAAACAAAAGGACAAGAAAAAGTTAAAACTAACTGATAACAGAACTAAAGCATACAGCAAGGGAGGGGGAGGAAGGGATGGTTAAATAAAGAGAGGGATGAGCAAAAGAGTGACAGTTCACGGGTGACATGGATACCGCTGAGTATACAGCAGTGTAAAATATGTGTGCTTGCATAATAAATATAAAAAATGGAAGTTACTCAAGATATACAAACTCACTCTCCTATTTGGCTTTACTATTCTAACTATAAATCCAAGCCATCATTAGCTGCTACAATTTGAATACCAAGGCTTAAATTTTAACAGTTTGAAGAGCATAATTTATATACTGTGCAACTGATACTTTGAAGCACACAATTCATTGGCTTGTAGTCTATTCATATCCTTGTGCATGCATCACTGCAATCCATGTTTGAATAGTTTCAGTATTCCAAAAAGAAAACCAGTCCCCTTCAGTCATCAACACCCCCATCACATACTAGTGTTTCCTCCCTCCCCCGGGGAGCCCGAGGCAACCACCAATCTATTTTCTGCTCTGTACATTTCCTATAAATGGAATCATATAACATGCAGCCCTTTGTGACCCTCTTCTTTCACTTAGCATAATGTTTTCAAGGTTTATACGTGTGAGAGCATGCATCAGGACTTGGTCCTCTAAATTGAATATTTCATTGCACTGATGTGCCACAACTGATTTATCATTCACCAGCTGATGGACATAGAGATTGTTCCCACTTTTAGGCTAATATGAATAATGCATCTATGAATATTCATTCGCCTAAGTATAACTTTAAACTTAATTCTGGCTTGGCCACCTCCAAGGAAAGTCACTGTAAAGCAAACTTTTGGAAAGCAAAGTTTGCTTGGATCAGTTGTTGCCTCTCAAAAAACATATTTTCTCCTGGGAAAGCACTTCTTAACAGCTGATTTGGAAACACTGAGTGAGCCCAACCTAAAATTATTTGATCTTTTTATTCAAACACACACATATTTATCCCATGTCTACTATATGCCACAGCTGTCTGCGATGAATTAATGAGGTGGAAATACTCAGCAATGTCTTTCCCTGTCTTCCCTTGCACCCCTTGCTCTTCCTCAATTCTTCATTATCTCATGGGTTGGAAGAGGCACAGATACAAGTGCTTGGCTTCCAAATCTTAAAAAGTCAGGCATTGAATTAGGAAGCAAATATGGAGTTAGATAAAAGCTTCCTGTCTTTCAGCACCCCAACTAGATTAAATCTTCCAGAATTGAGGGAGATGATGAAGAAAAATGAACCCTAGAAGGAAATGTAAGAAAACAGCCATCAGTGACCAAGGGGAATGAGTACCTAGATCCTCAGGAGAGGACTCAGATCTCAAAGGAGAAGGACTGGGGGGTGTGACTACTTGAAGAGAATCCATGCCTACTAGAGTCTTCTCTTGATTAGTTTCACCTGTGAAGTCAGAGGATGCCATTAGGGAAAATGGTAATAATTTACTCTTGGAGAGAATGCTGTTGATAACTTAGGATGCTGACAACCGGTTTATCCACTATTCACATTTCACTATTCTCAGCAACCAAATGGTATTCAAAAAGAAAGCCTAATTAGCATTTTACTTTTTTTTTTTTGCATACCCTTCTGTGCCATCCCTATCCCTACATGCTCCATCTCTTCCTCCCCATGACAGTCAGCCATTTCACTCTGAACACAGAACATATTCCAGCCGCTTCCTTTAACAACCTGTTTATCTATTCTTTGCCTTTGAAACTGAATGACTCTCATAGGTATTGTTACTCCAATAGCTAATTTTCATGAAGGACCTAAGGGGCTACTAGATCTCAAACTGTCCTCTAAATCAGATTTAATGATGTTCTCCAGATTTGAATATATGAGGTACTAATTGTCTGAAAGTGTGAAACATTTATATCATAAAAATAACTTTTTCATCAGGTTATGCATCTGAGTTAAGTCATCTACTGGCTCTGCTGGGGTGAACACAATTAGACAGATATATCTACTCAACAAATCATGAGATGCTGAACACAAACTAAAACTCCCACAGTCTATAAAGGTATTAATCACACAAGCAAATGGAATCTTAATCATCTTAATCACAATGTTCTCCCAAAATTGCCTAATTCAGTATACTGGGTGTTGTAAGCTTTGGTTTGGGTACCACCTAATGGCTGAAAATGCTTTTCCAAAATTCTGCTTTGCATTCTGAGGCTTGTATTTCAGTTTATATTGATTTAGAAAATGTCTGCTCTTTTTGACCTATTTAGATAGTTTTAAGTATTAGTTTTTCTTTAAAAGATTAAGTCCTTTCCACCCCAACAATGGAATAATAAATCACCTTTTCCAGTGGGAAGCATGTCAGTGAAATGAATACTTCTATTTCAACTTTCAACTGTGCATCTAGCCTCATAATTAAAAAATACATTTTAACTGAATCATGTTAAGAGTCAAACTCTTCACTGTATATCCTTAATAAGCTCTCACAAAGAAAACAGCTATTTTTTCTGAAAATTACAAGTGTGTAAACTTACCATATCTAATTTATAGCTAAAATCAATTCTGACTACATGAGTGATAGACACACTTTTAAAACCAGCACATTTAAATTTTTTCAAGCGGTCTTTGCTGAACCTAGTGTTTGCTTTATGATTTGACACAGAGCCAAAATATTTTAGGTTAATATAGAGCAGATAACCAATGTTTTAAGAAAAGGTATTTATTATTTACAACACTGATATAGTCCCGTAAGAACAATATATATACCATGTTTCTTTGAAAGGATCAGATTCCCTTCAAGTACAAGAACTGTATAAAGCAAATACCATTAACACAGAACAAAGGGTTCATTATATATCTCTGCAGGCTTAAGCGTTGCAAGTAAGTTTTTTTAATCCTATGGCTAGATATTTTCACTGAAACATAATGTCTACACTGAGACAAATACAGCCAGAACAGAAACTTTTTGTTCATGCTTTTTAGGGTTGAATCAGTGATATACCCATTTTTAAATGTATTGCCTTTAACTGTCTTTATGACAGTGGTTTAGCAGAAGTGCTTCTGAGTCACCCCAAAACAAGCCACACTGGTGTTCCTTAATTTCATTCTTCACTCTCGTGGTTTGTTTCTCATACTATGACATAACTGTATCACAGCCAACATTTTCCAGTTTTACTCAAAGAACACTGACACACACAGACCAAACAGAGACAGCTCAGAATTTAGAGGTGTAAACAGTGGAATATGAAGAAAAATTGTGTCTAGGACAAAGAAAAAAATTCTTGGTGGTTTTAGGCACAACCAACTAGCCTGCTTATTCACAAACTGTTTTTTTCTTTTTGGTTTTAAGGAAAACGCAGTGGTTTCAAAATGGGTTTTGGTCTTACATTTAGTAAGAAAATGACACATTGAGACAAAAAACCAATATAACTTGTTTCCAAAGTCACAAAATGACACTGTTTAGTATATACTTTTATCCACTTTTGTGTGTAAGGAGGAAACTCGGTATTCAATGCTGGGGGAAATATTTTTCAAGAGTAACAGTAAATTCACATGGGGGTGAGGGTTGAAGAAGTGTTTTGTTTGGTTTTTTTTTAAGCATATTGTTATGATCTTCAAAAAATAGAAAATTAAATTTACAAAATACTGGAAGACAAAGTATAAGCAGTCTGGTGTATGCTTCAGTGTCCAGCACTATCAATGATTTCTAGCATAAAAGCAAGAGTTCCTGGATCTCAAGTATCTTCAATAACTGCCAGAATAATCTGTACCTACTGTCCTTGCTTCTTTGAGAGATACCTGCAAAAAATAAAATGAAGATGTCTAAGTTGTATCATGCTAAATTCATGGTAACATTCTAGCCTTCCTCCTAAGGGAAAGCAGTTTAATAGCAAAACTTGCCAAGATGAATAAATAGCTGTCAACAATCCCTAACACTTGTTGGCTGTTTACATGCCAAGCACTGTTCTAGGTACATACGTTAACTCATTTAGTGCCCACACCATTCTATAAAGAGTCTTCTATTAGAACGTACTACTTTCTATTAGTGTCTTCTATTAAAGCTGTTCCTACTTTCCAGGAACAGAGAAGTTAAGCAATGTGAACACAGTCACACAGCTGCAAAGTAGCAGAGCTCAGATACAAGGCTCTGTGGTTGTATTTGAATTATCCCTCCCTCTACACTGTCTTACTTCCAAATGTGAAAGTAAACATATGAATTAGTATTGGCATTTCTAAATATAATTCAAATTCAACTTAGACATCCTATTTTTCTTGCATGAAGACAGTGGGACAAAGATGTTGAAGAACTATTATCAAGAGAATAAAGATGTGAAGATGTTCACTTACTAAACAAAGAATTTTTCTTTTTTATTTATCAATCTACTGCTAAATAAGATTTTCCAAATCTCTATTTCTCACATTTATGGATTACTGGTTTACCATGACATAAAGCTTATTTTGTTGCTGTATCAATGGAATCAACTCTTCAAAACTCTAATCCATTACTTGTAGTAGCTTATAATCCTGTCCACTTGTACAGATATGTCTTTGCCTCAAAATCTCACTTACATGCAATCTGTAGATTGATGCATGCATTTGTGCTTTAAAAAATTCTATACCATGTAAGATTCTATACCAAGATAGCAGAAAATCCTAACTGCTTTTCCAGTGGAATACAGTTTTCTAATCTTTCTACAACATATACAAGTTGCTAATAATTGTTAACACTATTCCGGAAATGTTTTAGTGTATTCTATTCCAACTTTATTGTACAAAAAGAAAACAAGGATTACATTCCCACATGGTTCGTGAAAGAGCAACCTATCTAAAGTCACAAAATAAGTTAGAGATAGTGTCACAAACAAGTCTCTCAATTCCTTTCTAGCAGAAGAATTAAAGAGTTTCAGAGATGGGGGTTTATTAGCAAGTTAAAGGTTGAGACAAAAAGGAAAATGTTTTTAAGATGTTCCCAAACTAGAAGGTATTTTTAAGATTTACCCATATAAGTAAAAATTTACACTAATACACACACACACACAGAGTCATCAGACATTTTTTCATTCACTAGTGTAAAGAGGAAATGAACAAGCAATTAGCACTTACCTCTCCCAATATTTGTGATTTAGGTCCAAAAAGTCATCTAATTTTGCTATTTCCTTGAGATACTGAGTTAGTTTTAAGAGTTCTTTGTCTTTATCTCGATTTAGATGCGCTTTCATAAAAGGCCTTATCTATTAGAAACAAACATAATTTGACATTTGACACTGCAATAAAGAAACTAGTAAATATTTGCATTAGTCTACCATTTACCCTACCGCTGATGAGCTTAAAACATCACCAAGCACAAAATCTCAGTTCTTCAGACTGTCGTGATGTCAAGTTTCAGCACAAGAGCCTCCCACCCATTTGCCTGAGTGATAGTCCCATTTGATCCTCAAACCACCAGCCTTCTCACTGCACTTGGACCCTATGTGGCTACTCTACTTTGCAGAACTTCTTAGACTTTTCCTCCTCCTATTATTCTAGTTGCTTTTTACTAATTAATTTCATTCATAAAAAGCTATCAATACAAGCTTTGACAAAGGGGGGAGGGAAAGTGAGATAAATTTGAACACTGATGATTTTTATTTACAAATTTTTGAGACTTTTCTATAGCTGAGTGCATTATACATTTATGCAACCTGAGTTCTCTTACATTTTATCAGTATTTTTAACATTTCTACTAAAATATTTTTACTTCTACAAGCTTTTCCATAAAAAGTTGTATTTTCTAAACTTTAAAGTTAATATATTTTATGGTTAAAAAGCATTCACTTACATGAAAAGATAGTAGACAAAGTGGGAAAATGCAATTGCTAAGGGATGTATATATCTTGACCTGTGTGGTAGTTGTAGTGTTGTCTTTACAATAATTTACAATTGGCTATACTGTATTTTAATGTACTTTTCTTTGTTATAGTCCAATAATATTGCTTTCTTAAAGGTATCAGTTCAAGTATCTCTACACAACTCAAAATAGCTTTTCAAATGTTCTAATCAATTCTAAATGAAATGATATGTTCGGTATTTGCTTCATAATACCACAAGTAGTAAAGAGTATACAGCAACATAATCATCCATCAATTAATAAGTCATTTAAACAAAATGATGCATACATAGGGTTCATTATGCACTTCTAAGTAGTTCTCTTTACATATGGATTTTTCCACTATAGAACATTTTTTAAAAATCATACAAACTCCTGTAAACACATTTGTAAGAACAGAATAAGCCATATTTAGTAAAGTACTAATATGTGGATTTGGAGAAAATGAAAACTTACAATTAGTTATTAATTTTACATAGTAACATTGAAAAATGGATGATATTTTAATCATCACCTGCTGAGAAGAACAGTGAGTCCAAAGGAGTTCAGACCCTATCTATCAAGAGCAGGGGGAGATTTTTAATATTTTTTGAATACACTTTCTTCTGTCATTGAGAAATACACCACCAGCCTGAATTGGACAGCAGACTATTTCCCAGATGTTCTGCTTTCATCAGAACAGGTTGGTGCCAGGGACCTCCACAGCTGTGGGTCAGCTGGGCTCCCATGTAGGGTAGAACTTTGGTAAAAGCTGTCAGAGGGAGTCTTGCACAGAAGCAAGCACTTGTGGGTCCTCCCACTGCCAAACAAGTGGTACTAGAGATACTGTTCCAGTTATTAAATAATAAACCTATTAAATAACGAAACTAAAATACTCCACTGATACTGGATCTGAAAGTTAAAACATACTAAGTGGGAACAAACCTGCTATTGCAGTATAGTCCTGCTTATTCCACCAGTCAAAAAGGACCTAAGTGCTCACTAGCAGGGCAACCAGCACATGATTCATGAATGCCGTCTCACATCAAACAATTTTAGGAACTTACAGCTATTTAAATTACCTGAAATATGTTCCAATATTTCTGTGTATGATAATAAAAATAAGATTTTTTTATTCTATCTAGTGACTCATCCATGACCCAAAGTAAGGTTAGGTTTTGACACTATATTTATAATTCACAGAGCTTTTCATACTATATTTTTCCTTAGATTATATTAGCAAGTTTATATTAAACGTTAGCTATTAAAAATAAGGAAGTGTATCTTTAAAATCTCTGTAAGATCTTTGAGATGTCTAAAGACATTCTAAAAGCCTGATAATAAGGCACAGTATTTAAGAACATTTCTCAAGTACAGAATCACTTATGTATCAGTGTGGGCAGATCATTATTAACTACTTCTCAAAAGCAGTTTTCAAAAAGAGACATATGAAGGAGATGACCTTGGAATGCTTAAAAATACCTTGCCTGAATTAGATATTTGTGTAGGGACAAATGTATTTTTAGGAATTCCTTCCATGATTCTATTGAGTATGCAAGTTTAAAAAACAAACAAACCTGCTCTACATTAACCCAAAGAACTAGAAATTTATAATATTGCTTCTCTGAATACAGAGAAGGGCCCAGGGGTGGGCTGAGAAAACATTAGTGAGAGCATGATTTCTAGAAAACACTCCTCAAAAGTCATTTCTTGCATTTCATGATCTCATCCCCTTGTAATATAGGAAACAACCACTGGTTTCACAGAGAAGCAAATTTAGATCAACTGAGTCTTTCCTCAGACTGAAGAACACTTTATGCTTTATGACTGGCAAACTACACATAAGAAAAGCAACTTTCCTAAAGTCTTAAACACAAACAATTTTAACAGATAACAATCACTGATCTAACCCTGCCCTCACCACACCCCCACCTCTCAGCAAGCAACTCTTACATTTGTGGCTATTCACTACCTAGACTGGCATTTTGTTCTGAATTATCCTCACTGTCCACTAAAGACCACATCAATAGTCTGTAAGGAAAGATTCAAAAATGTACTTTCTTCCAAGTTTTTCTCTTCTATCTTTTAAAGTTACCGAGAACCCAGCTTGCAGAAATGCTCAGGACCAAGAAAAAAAATACTTTCACATCAGCTCACTGCCCCTTAAATGAAGATTCCATTAGCACTGATACCATAATACTCTCTTTCAGTTTCAGGGCTCTCTTTCAGTTTCACACTGTACCAATACACAATCATGCAAGCATAGGCACCTAAATTTTGTTACAAGTTTCTCACCTATTTTCCAGTTACCAAGATTAAATGTCACTAGCTCACTTATGCAGGTTACACGTGACTTCATGCTAAAATCTTCATTGGCACTCCACTCAACTGACAAGGGTCTGATATCAAAGATACACAAAGAACTCATACAACTTAATAAAAGCAAAGCAAAAAGCCCAGTCAAAAAATAGGGAAAAGAGCTAAAAAGACACTTCTCCTAAGAGTAAATACAAATGGTCTTCTCAACATCACTTATAATCAGGGACGTGCAAATCAAAACCACAATAAGATACAACTTACACTATTAAGAATATCAAAAAACAGGCAATAACCAATGCTGGCATAGATGTGGAGAAAAGGGGACACTTTTACACTGCTGGTGGGAATGCAAACTGGTACAGATGCTATGGAAAAATGTGTAGAGGACCTTGAGACTACTGAAAATAAGACTATCATTCAATCCAGCAATTCCATTTCTGGGAATCTACCCAAAGGACACCAAAACACTAACTGAAAAGGACACCTGTACTCCTATGTTTATTGCAGCACTATATTTACAACTGCCAAGATATGGAGAGAATTCAAATATCCCAAAACAGACAAATGGATCAGAAAGGTGTGGTATATTTACACAATGCAATATTATTCAGCAATCAAAAAAACAAATTTATGTCATTTGCAGGAACATGAATGGAGCTGGAAGGAATCATACAATCAGAAGCCAAAAAGAAAAAGAAAAATACTGGATGGTCTCACTTACATCTGGGATAGAGGGAAAAGAAAAAAACGGACAAGAAAAAGTTAAAACTAACAAACTGACAGCAAACTAAAGAATAAAGCAAGGGAGGGGGAGGGAGAAAGAGGGATGGGCACGGGAGATTAAGATGACAATTCACCAATGACAAGGTGGTGTGAGAACCTCAGGATGTACAATGATGTAAATATATATATATACAAATCAGTTTATAAATAAACATATAAATAAATAAAATAAAATCATCTCTGGTTTAGAAACCAATGCAGAGTTTGTCATTAATTGCTAATTCTAATGCAGAGTCTGTTATTAACTGCTTACCTACATGATTTAGGGCAACCCATGACCTTTCTGGCCCTCAGGTTATAACTAAAAAGATGAGACTAGATGACTGAGGTTTTTTCTGGCTGTGGAATGTATAATTCTAAGACCTGCATTTATCAAGTATGAATTTTCAAAATAGTTCTAGTTCAAAAAGGATAAACAGAGTGCCTTGCTGCCAGTTCTCCAGCTAATGAAAATATTGGAATTCCAAAATTTGTATACCTATGTCTCACGCTTTCACTTCCGATGTTAAAAGTCAGAGTCAGCAGCCCAAGTTTCTCCACAGAGTTGAATAAAAATAAAATCTCTGGATGAGCTGACTAACTAAGCAAGGTTATTAATGCAAAGCAGAGAAAGTTCAATTTTATATTAAGTTTTCTAAATACTTAAGCTTTTCTTGCCAGAGAACATACAAATTCAGTACTTGCAAAAATTTATAAACTTCCACAATGCTAACAGTTCTACCACATATTCAAGCACAAACTAAGCAAAATTATGTCTTACCTTTAATCCATTCTGTGGGTTCATTAGAAAATTTCTTCCTATGTCATCAAACATAATGGTGTTCTTTTTGCTGTAAAACTCCGAAAACTTTCCCCATATAACACCAAGAGGCTTTACCTTAGAATAAAAGTCTAGATTTAACTCAAATTTTATCATACTTCCTTAAAAGCAGAACTACTGCAAAATGCCCTGCAGAACTAACGAGAGTATTCCTCCATTCCCATGAGGAGCAATGCCTCGCTGGGTGAGGCCACCAAAGCTGAAATGCAACCCACTTTAAAGTTTAAAAAAAAAAAAAGAGCTTCAGGCATCTTCATAAAGCTAACTGCTGTTCTTGTCTAACCAAATTAAACCCTTACTAAGTCTTTCCGCATTTTCACATAAAAATAAGACTAAAGTAGCTGTTCAGATGTCTGCTGACAGTCACATGATTTCCTGGGCTGACACATGCTCCTTAGAACTTTTAGGGGCACAAGAGGCCCATCTTTAACTAGATAATCTTAGTGACAATGTATCTAGCTAGCTCTTTAAAACAGAATTTAAGTGTTTTGTAGAGGAAAAATTGATTTTGTCTTTCATTCAATGGCAGGTCTGTTGATTTCTAAATTATTTCTCAGTTTAACTTCAAAAGCACATGAATTTGTAAATTTCTGCTTTTATTTGAGTTATTTAAATGACCATCAAAAAGATAATCCTGTATGTATTCGTATCTGTTGACACTTGCATAAAGTCTGCAAGATCACACAACAGTGATAGCCGACAGGAAGGAGAATAAGGGGTAGGAGGGCCCAGATGGAAAACTTTTCATTGTACACTTTATTTTTAAATCACTTAAATGTATTTTATATGTACAGGAAAAGTTTCTAATTTTAGAAGAAAAAGTATGTAAATGATGGTAGGAAACTTGTTAATATTATTATGAGAGTATATGGGAATAATAATTACCTAAGAGTTGACGGTAGTAGGTAAATGGTGACAAAGACTGATATTATAATTGTTCTTTTCCTTATTTTCATAGGTAAAAGGTCTTTTTTTCTTGTTAGTGTTCTAGCGAAGGCAAAGAAAGTTACTGAAATATTTTAATCTTATTATTTAAAGTAAACTTATTTGCCTGAATTTGTTTTCACTATTTGTTTACTACAAAACAAAGTCCCCAAATACTTAAAGACAAATATATAGAAATGGACAATAAACCTTTCTTTTCTTAGCTAACAAACGCACCAAGAAACGTGACAAGGGCTTATTACCCAGGACTAGAAATCTTACGACCTCTTAAAAAGTGGGGCCATTCACATCTGAGGGGAGAAATCCTGTATTACAAAAAAATAAACATGTTTAAAAACAAATTTATTAGACTGTAGGAAAAATCTGAAAACACAGAAAAGCACAAAGGAAAAATTTAATTTACCTGTAATTCAGTCAGTACCAAAGATAACAACCAGATATTCTGATTTGTTTAACCTCCAGCCTTCTATAAACAGCAATAGCCTCACAGAGTTCAGATTTTTTTGTTATGGATTACCCTGAACTCTAAAAAGTTAAGAACTATTTTCTAACAGTTTGCAAATACTGATCGCTAAAATAATTTTCACTTTATTAGTAGACCATGAAAAAATTTTAAACCACTAGCCACTCTTCTCTATCAAATTCCATCACATGAATAAAAAGTTTTATACCTACTTCCCTATTGATGGATATTGAAACCTTATCTTTATTCCTCTAATTATTTATTAGTATAACACTACCATGTTTAACATTTCTCAAATTCCTTAGTGCTTATATTTTTTAAAATGTATCTCTTTAGTAGGTAATAAATTATATTTTCCCCTGATGTAAACACCATTTCCTTTATTGAACAAATCCATGTGCACTTAAATGATTCTATGATTTTGACAATTTCAGTACTGATTCCGCAAACTCTCCAAGTATGCTAAGTTCTCACCAGCTTTGTGCTTCCAAACAGCATATTTCTTCATCTCTTCATTCTCAACAGTGCCTAGCAAAACCATGCAGACAGTACTCACTACATAACAAGTAAATAAGGTGAAGGACCCTAATCTTTAGCCCAAACACTTCCTAAGGGTTCTCACTACTCTTCTCCAGGATTATGGAGCTATCAACCCAAACTACACACACCATGGTGTATTTGTTCTGACTTAGCAGTTCCATGCAGGGACTATGCTTTGGTTGGTTTGGTTCTACTATCTTCCTTAATAACATTCAGAAAACTATTCTGCGATTAGGAACTGTGTTGCCACCAACACGGGAAAATCTTCCATGACCTTTCTTGATAGTTCTACCTCTAAATCCTTAATCTGAGGATTAAATTTAGAATCTGCTGTCTTTAAATATACCTTCCTATGCCAAAACTCAATTGATACTTTACTATCTGCTTAGATCTATTTCTAATTTTTTTCTGTAGCTTATTCTATGAATGAAAACACAAAGTTACAAAGAAAAAGAACAAGGCTTTATATAGAAATAAAATGACTTCTTACATCTATCAATCCTCTTCTAGGAGTATGCACTGTTATCATAGCAGCACTGTCCAACATGAAGGTAATCTTATAATTTGCATTTGTGCTCACTCCCAGCTCCTGTAAACATAAATATTCCTGTGATTAAAATAGAACAATGTGAAAAATTCCAAGCTTTCTGAATAGTCCAACTATAATTTCCCATAATGCCAATTTTTTTAAATTTTTTTTTTAATGTTTTTTTTTAATTTTTTTTATTTGAGGCTAGGTCTCGCTATGTTGTCTGAGTACCACAGACTTAAGTGATCCCCAGTCTCAGTCTCCCAGGTAGCTGGGATTACAGGCACACACCACTGCACCCAGCTATTTTTTGAGACTACGTCTCACTATGTTGCCCCAGGCAGGTCTCGAACCCGTGGACTCAA
Source organism: Uropsilus gracilis (assembly GCA_004024945.1). Lineage (NCBI taxonomy): Eukaryota > Metazoa > Chordata > Mammalia > Eulipotyphla > Talpidae > Uropsilus > Uropsilus gracilis. Next base: position 30,559 of record PVHY01012336.1, on the reverse strand, counting down.
GCGATTCCCAATCTCAACCTCCTGTTCAAGGCTGGGATTAAAGTCACACGCCACTGTGGCCAGCTCCATAATGCCAATTTTCTACCCTGCTGGTTACCACAAAACATACTACTCAACAATTAAGAAGTAGTTTAGTTTCACTTAGCTCGGTTAATAAATGGGAGTTCAAGAAAAATAAATTAGAAATCAATTACTACTCAATTTGCTATTTTAAAAGAGCATCACTCCTCAAAGTTTTACACACCAGAGCAAAGAAAAGAATAAAACCATTACTTTAAAGTGGAAGGTAAAGAAGGGAGAGTTTTATTGTACCTTTTCTTGAAAAAGACATTCAATACAATCCACAATTAAATATTTTAAACATCTGTTCCTGATAATGGTGCTTAATTATGCACTGAATACCCTCCAATAAGAAATTAATGCAGTTAATGTAGTTCTGAACTTCTAAAAACACAAACACAGTTTTAAAACATTTTAAATGGATTGTTTTCTAACACTTACTTTCATTTTAGCTTCAATCCACTTCATATTTGTTGCAGCTAAAACATGAGGAATGATAACACAATACACATGAAAAACTTGAATTTCACTAAAAAAATAATCTCTGCAAAAATAAATTACTTAGGTTGTCTAAAAAAGCCTAAAATTCAAGTGCATCACCAATAATAATCCCAGGCAGCTACAGTAATTTTAAGTTATTTATAAGAATAATCTCATTTTAGTGTATCTTCAAGACAAAATTTCAATAACTTTTATCTAAAAAATGCAGGTAACCAATGCTTTAAAGAACCTACAACCTAGGAAATGGATATACAAGCCCTAAATTTGCTTGAAAAACAGGCCAGAGACTGTTCTATATCACTTCCAAATTTAAATTCAGCTCCAAATTTCAATGTAGTGTGCCCGGGGCCTTCATTTTCTCCTTTGTTCCAATAGTCTGGGAATGCACAGGTATATATGTCAACTTAAGCAGATTCATGGTTATATATCAAAAGTTAAACTTGAAAGTGAGTTCCAACAAAAATTAGCATTTTTCCAGGTTTGAAAACACAGTGCTCACCAAGTCTAGGAGCTTTCAATAACATTTAAGACAACTAAAGTCACACACTGTATCTAAGTTACGTATCTGCACACTGTCAGACACCAATCACTAATTTCAATCCTGCTTTATATGCTAACCTGGTCCCAGGTCACTGACTAAATTACATAGGTATTAAAATAAGATGTTTAAAATGGGAGGAGTTCAATCATTTAAAGTGTGTCTATGCTTTACAGTAGAAAAGGTACCTGAGTTTTCAATATAAAAACTTCTATATTTAGCAAACACACATGAGAAGTAAAAGAATTACCAGACAGTACAAGTGATTAGATTAACCAAAACTGAAGGGACATATATCTACAATAATAGTCACAAGATAGGGAAAACATTTTTTTTTAATATTTAGTATCTCTTTGAGATCTATAATTCCTAGAAGAAAAAACTATTCATATTTTTTTTAAAAAGGGGGTTCCTAATTTTTAACTAACCATTATATATATGAGCCATAACACCAGTAGCTATTCTGATACCATTATTCTTACAATACCCTGCAATACAGACTTACTTATCTGTATTTCTCAGAAGAAAATACTATGGCTCAGAGACATTAAATGACCTGTTCAATGTCACATAGGACAGAGCCAGATTTAAAACCCTAGTCTATTTTGCTCCAAAGAGAAGTGCCCTTTGTAAGCCACTATGACAAAATTCCATAATTTACAAAACTTAAATCATGCTGATCCAATACACATGAAAAACTTGAATTTCACTTTAAAAAACTGCATAAATAATGACTATAAAAAGTTCTCTAAATTCTATGTCTACATTAATACAACTAACAGGATTTTTTTTTTCCTCAGATGTCTCAGGAAGTTTTCTTCCTTGTGTCTTACAAACTAGAAAATTTTGTATTTAATCTACCAGTTGTGAACTCATATTGACATTGACTAGCAGAGATACTCTGATTATAAATAAAAGTACTGAAGATATTTACAGACTGAAATAACAATTATGTAGTTTCTCATTAAAAACCTATCTAAACTAATGTAGAGTCTATAGCTGATGAGATTTTATTTAATTCACAATCAGAACAGTTCTTTTCTGTTTATGACTTTCTAAGAGACAACTTCAAATGTTTGTGGAGATGATGATATACAAAAATCAGTTCCTCAATTTCCTTTCTGAGAAAGTTTTTGCTACAAAAGAGAAAGATTTTCTAATCAATAGTTGGTATGCTCAGTGATTGAGATGTGTTTTCTGGAGAAAACTCATTATCTTTCCACAGACTTAAGTTCTTGAAAAGGCCCACTGACCACAATTTGAGTTACAATGCTTCAGCTCACATACTACCTTTTCTTAAGTACAACTTCACATGGTCATTATTTCTTTATCTTTATGCAGTATTTGGAAACTAGTGTAATAAAAAAGGAAAGCAAGAATACCCTGAAGTTGAAGGATTCTTTGAAGGATTCTAAATAAAGATTAGTAAGAGATTCCTGATCAAGGTGGAGCTCGTGACACCATGATCTATTCTTACTACATTATATACTAGTATGTATATAAACTTATACTGTGATCCAAGAAAATGAAACCAGCTTCATCAGAAATTTGCTATAACAAATTAAAACTTACCGTATTTAAACACAGATCATTTTAAGTCACATTTTCTAAAGTAGGATAATTTAAGGAACAACCTTATTGCCACAGAAATCTGAACAAAAATGTTGCTTACACCAAATAACAATGTCATAATCCTCATATGCAGATGTCAGGAATTCATGAAGATATGGCCGCATTAACTCAACCCCAGTCTCCGCACAAGACCTATGGTCTACAATAAAACCAGTCACAGATGATTATTAGCTTATTATATCAGTTTAGGACCTAACATCAATAGCACTTATGAAATACTGTACAAACACAAATTACTTCAGACTGAGTAACAGACACCGACAAAGAAGTTTTTTTCAAAGCACAAAATTTAACATCCTTGTGTTCCAATTTTCATTCATCAATCTTGCTCAGTTTTCAAAAAATATCTAGAATTCAAGCTTACATTGTAAACTGCAATTTTTTTCTCATCTTGTCTCTAAACAGATTTTTATGATTATGAGAAACAAACTAGGGTCCATTATATTCATTTTAGCCACTTCCAGCTCCAATCACATTTCACCAAAACAACAGACTCAATTAGTAACTAAATTTTAAAGTAAGTATACATTAATAAATCACATGTATTTAACACTAAGATTGGAGGTAAATAAATTCATTCTAATAATAGCACTTGGTAATTTACTAAGTGTTAAGTATTTAACATCAGAGGAGGAAATAAAAAATTATTTGTCAACATGAGAATTTTAAATTCAAACATCTGCCACTAACATTATTAAAATAGAAAACCTGGGATAAAATATCAGAACTCATTTTTAAATAGTCCTCATAAAAATTTAAATGTCAACCAATCAAGAATGGCTTGGTTGAATTATGATGTATAATAAACTAGAATACCTTATAAGAAAACATATATATTTGACTATAATATTTAATGACTGAGAGGATATCCAGTGTATCATTAGACAAGAGCAAAACACACCTTAGAAGACATACATTAAATATCAAGAGTTATCATCTTGGGTCTCAGGATGACAAATGACTTCTTAGTCTGCTTACCTATTTTCTACAATGAACAATTTTACTTCTATAATAAGAAAACCTTTCAAACAGTTCATGTGAACTCTGAGTTGCAAGGAAAGAATAAACAAAAAGTTACAGGTACAGAAGATGAAATGCAATTTTAGCAGACTTACCAAATAATGTATAATCAACATCTAGCACCAACAGTTTTTTCCCTTCCCTGGGAGGATTCAAAATTTCCACTTTGTACTCTTTTACTCGGCGAGAAATTTTCAATAGATTTTCCTCCCTAACAGGAAAATAAAATCATGAAACATTCACTTTTTCTCACATTATAACCAATGTCCTTTGAGAGTGAAAAACACTTACCTGTTTTCTACTTCAACTACTTCATCTTCAATATCAAAATCGTTGACAACATCATCATTATCAGGGGGTGGACCTAAGACATCTTCCTAATAAGATGAAAAACAGTTTTGCTTTACTGGTTTATCTTTAACTTGGCAAACACATGGATAACATAAAAATTAAAGGAAAGGTATGACTTGAGTTCAAGAGTCTTTCAAGCACATACAGTGAGAAAAGTCCCACATCTAAAAGTTCTTTACACACATACATTGGATGACTATGTTAAGTCTGACGATTTGCACTACTACTAAACTTACAGCTAGCTATATACTAACAAGTTCCCCCGGGATTTATTTTCTATGTTAATGCCATGTTCACTGGGCAGCTTTTAATTTTCATTGATGACTGAAGTGTCAACTATATCATAATAAAATCTATGCTACAACAGTGAAAGAGAAATCATATCTTCAAAGGGACAAATGGTAACAAAAGTAAACATTTACCAAGCTCTCCTCACGAGTTCCCATCATCATGATTTTAGTATTTGGTTTCAGTTTGAGAGCTCCAAGCTTAACATCATTTTCTGCAGGTTTGCCTACAATACAAGCAAATGACTGTTTTCTCACTAAAGTTCAGGTGCTATTTTACTATTCCATTATACAAAACCCTAACAAGACAAGGTTGGCTACAGATTCCACAGAAGTTTTTTTTTTCCCTTAAATTCTGCTGAATTAGTTATATCTAATTGCACTGAAAAATAGCAACTAACACAAGCTTTGATTTTTTTCCCCCAATTTCAACTACGAGGAAAACTTCTATTAAACTAACTAAACAAAGTAAAATTATGAGTTATTTTGTTGTTCTAAAGGAAGATAGCTATTTTCTGGAAAGACTTGAACAAAGTATCTAAGAGAAAACTGGGGATTTGCTGCTATTTCAACTCACTCTTCAGTGATACAACAAACATAAATACCATGAAATCACCTTGAAACTAGGTTCATAAGAACACTACCTAACATTTTTAAATTATTACTTGCAAGAGAGAAGGTAATTAGGGGAGAGCTACAATGAAAGGCTGTGCTAGAAGGCAGATGTCAGATAATAAACCCCACTATTTTACCTGGAACTTCTATTCCAAAGGTTTAAAGCAAACACCAACTGTGAGATGGATCAACAGTAATCTTAATAGTGATGGTATTTTCAAGCAAGCTTTAAATTACTTTACCATCAAGCAATTTAATAGATAAGAAATCTCCCAGGGGAAAGACTTACTAAAGAGATTAACAGCAAGTGTAAAAATTCATAAAGGCAAAAAATTTGAGGTGGGGGGAAAAAGTCACCTTTCACTTTGAGTCCAAGTAACTTCTGGCGTTCTGGCAGCACTCCTGTGAGAGTCTTAAGAAACTGTTTGAGGTCCAGCACAGTATCATCTTCTGAAAGCGTGGTTACTGAGTATTCCTGCCCACCCCACTTCACGATGATTGGCAGAGCCATCCTTGGAACATATGAAGCAGTGTTTCTTCAGGGAAAAATACCTAGAGAGGAAGGCATCCACAAATAAATAAATTAAAACAGACACACTGAAGATGTATCCAAACTTGTAAATTTTAGCCTGAATCCTATTTTACAACTTGCTGAGAGAAGCAAGTTTTTTGTTTATAGAAATGCTACCAAAATGCCAAGTTATTAGAACTGAAAGTGAAAATCCCTCCACCCTCCCAATTTTTGGCTTAGTTATTACCTCTCAATACTAGCAGACTCTACGTTTAACTGGAGAGTTGCTATAATGGGTTGATGCCAAAGTTAATTTCCTCCAAAACAGGACATTCATGTTCACTGAATTTGTTAACAGTGAGTCCTGAAGAGCTCTAACTCCAGAGCCAGTCTACAATATCTGCTTAGATCCCAGCATCCCAACTTATTAGTGTTTTAACTCTAGGAAAATATTGCGCTTCTACTGGCTAGGTTTCCTCATCTGTAAATTAGGAAGATAATACTTTACCTTCTTAGGTTCTTATGAGGACTGAATTTGGCCCAGTCAGGCTGGAGACACTAACCAAGTACTCCAACATGGTCTGGACCTAGGACAGGGTGCCCCAGCACACAACTATGGAGTCTAGGCCATAGGCAGGGGTGGGGTCAGGGTGAATCCTATGCCACCCCAGTCCCAGGGTCCAGGAGTCTCAGGCTGGGGGAGCAGGCCCCTCTCCTTCCCCCACCCCTACTGCCACTCCATGTGGGTCAGGGTTGGGGGCTGGGCTGGCTCTGCACAGGATCTCACAGTGGGGGACGGAAGTACAATGCTGTTTCCAAGTGGTGGGCAGTCAAACCAGAGGCACAAGCCTACTAACAGTCAAACCAGAGGCACAAGCCAAGTACCCCAAAATGGCCTGGGCCTAGGGCAGGGTGTCCTAGCACACCCCCTTACAGCTTAGGTCACAGGCAGGAAGGCCAAGAGGTGGGAAGGTTTACAGCTACACCAGTCAGATCAGCACAAAGAATCAGAAATTCAGACAGTTCATCTGCAGACCTCCAGAAGATGAAAGGGACAAATCAAAGTCACCTGGGGCAGACCCAAACAGCACAGTCAGAACCAGAAGAGAGAAAACTGTGAAATGAGCTGGTGTAGTGACCCATCACAGAGCTCCATGCACAATATCTCCAGGGCTGGGGAACCAAACCCCTGGTTCAGAGATGCGTGCAATGTAAGCAAGGGTTCCTCATTTTCCATCTGGGGCAGGAAGACATCAGAGATGTGATTGGGGACTCAAGGCAGGACTGAAAACCATAAAAGGAGACAAGAGGAAATGGATGTACCAGCTGTTGGAGTCTGTACCCACCAGAAAATTTTCCTATTGACAATGGCTCGGAGTTGGGTTCCCAACAACAGAATATAAGACTCAGAAGCAACATCATGTGACAGTCATTGAAATGGTTGGGATAATCGGTGTGAATGAGGAGGCACAGAATCCAAAGACCACTGGTCTATAGAAAACGCGACAGTCTCCTATATAATAGGAAGTTGCAAAATCAATGAGTCTGAAGAACCCTTCCACACACCTGATCCACAAGAGGTTCCTGAAGTGGTCTCCCTTGCTACCTGCCTTACAGTTGCTTCTGGAGATGAGTAACCTGCTCTGCTATGGTCCAGGAGTGGAGATTCTCACTCAGGAAAAGGATACTGTTCCAGGAAAAAAGACAAAACCAGTAGGCCAATCATCAATTTACAGTTTGCAGCAAGAAAGGAGCTTGGGTGATTGGAGATAGGGAGGAAAACATGGGAGAGTGGAATAGGGGTACGTGGGTAGATTACCGGTGGTAGGGCCACATCTACGGCGAACAGTAACTATACAAAGATGACTGAAGATGTATGGGAGAAAAAATTTAAATAACAAAACAAAATAAAGCAAAACAAACAAAAAAAAGGGTTGGATTTACTAATATTTTTTTCTTTTTTTTTTGAGACTAGGTCTCACTATTTTACCTATGGAACCGCAAGCTCACGTTGCCCGTGGTACCATGGACTCAAGCAATCCCTAATCTCAGCTTCCCAGGTAGCCAGGATTACAGGCGTGCACCACCATACCCAGTTTTTTTTGGGGGGACTAGGTCTCGCTGTATTGCCCTGAGTGGGACTTGAACTGCGATCCCCAAACCCTGCCGTGACTCCATAAGCTGTCACTTACAAGCATGCACCACCATGCCCGACAATGAATTTGCTAATATTTCTAAGTCACATGTTCCTGGTACATAGTAAGCACTAAATAAGAAATGCTCAATAAAAGTTTTTTAAACTGAAAGTACAGTATGTGCCAAGCACTAGACTAAATAAATGCTAAACAACCATTAATTGTTTTGTATTTAATGAGCTGGATCATTTTATGCAGACTATTTTGTTTAATAAGGTTTATGTTTGATAAGACTTGTACCTCTTTTACAAGTAAGAAAACAGAAGTAAAGAGAGGTTAGGTAATCTGTTATGGCACACAGCTGGTAACAGAGTAAATCTCCTCTCCAACCCTACACATCCCTCTCCTAAAATGGAACCACAGAGCAACCAAAGATCAGGAAATACACAGGCCACAGGCAGAGATACATTATGATTATAAAGCAGCTGCTACTCTCAGCAGTGATAACATAGAGGTCTCTTTGCCTCAAATGCTTTCTACCTGTGTTCATAGCCCATTCCCCTGACAGATGAGAGAACTGGATTTTCTAATTTTGAAATACAGTGTTTCCAAATGTTGTGACTTAGTGAGTAAAATATTTACATATACTCTCACAAAGTACAAGAGAAAAGGTAACTTAAAAATAAAAAGTTTAGAAGCAGTATACAAAAATAATTTGGAAACTTAAGTGTCTTCAACATGCCCAATAGTTGAAGCGAGCACAAGTTTACCTTTATTTATCTTTTGTTAACATTCTGTCCTACTGAACACTTAAAGCAAGCATATTAATTTAGGGCAAGTATTACATTTGAGAGTGAACTTGCTCTATCAACGGTTAAGATCCTCAATAAAAAGTCGAATGGACCTTTAAATCAAATTGAAACACGGTTTCAGTATTATTTTTGAGAGGTGATAGTAAGATGAACATTTTTTAGAGTTAGGAATGCAACCAGTGCTAATAACAATATAAGTGTGATGGTCAAAATAAGAGTTTGGAGTAAGATCAGCTGAACTCCAGGTAACCTTGGCAAATCATTTCCCCCTAGACTAGTGTCCTCTAAGTATGGTGCCTAGACTACCCAATAGGCACTAGGGCTGGTGAGCAGATGCCCAGCAATCTTCCTTTCAACAACAGTTGTTTCCCCTACTTCAGTCCTAGCCAATCACCGAGGCACACTCAAGTTTGAGAATCACTGCTCTAGGCTCTTCAATTGTTCCAGTCTGTGCCAGATGACATGGATTCTATGTGGGAATTCTAAATTGGCAACTGTTCTAATGGACCAAGTGTGACAAACACCATAAATCTTTTTTTTTTAAGCACAAGTCCTTAAAACTGTTTTTAAAAGTTGATGAGCCTTTCTTCCTTACTCGGTGCAACAATACAATATAAATGCATGAACAATTTTAGGTTTTCACAGGTCACTTCCTCACACAATTTTAATATTGTCTATCTTTCAGATCTTATTAGATTTATAAATCGAAAAATAATTTGGAGAGGGGACAGCAACCAACCCCACCATAGTAACCACAAAGTACACGTTAACGGTGAACCTGGAGTTAAGAACAGTTGTTTGGATTGTTCTTGCCCAATATACCGTGTTGATGAGCCTAGTCAAGTCCCCAACTCCTAACTCCTGAAGAAGCCAGTAATATTTACTTAACAAGCATAGTATTAAGATATGGAACTGACAACCCTTAACACCACTTTATAAACTGCAAACAATACTAAAGGTGGTGATGCTTGAGTGCCCATGAGATGCCGGACCATTTCATTGAATTACCTTCTTCTGTGTTCACGAGCCTAAATTAATAACTACTGTCTTTCCTCTACAGATTGAAAAACTGCAAGCGACAGTGAGATGACTCACCCTAGACCACACAACTAAAAAGTAGCATAGGGGACACTTGAAAGTCATAGCTGCAGAAGTTAAGCAACCTGGGGATTGAAGGAAGAGGGTTAACTAAGTTTAGCAAAAGGTCTCCAGAGGACTCTCCTCTGTTCCTGAGGGCACGCCCGCAGCAACCGCGGGGTCTGGTGCTGTGGAAGAGGGAAACCCCTCAAAACGCAAGAGGGCTGAGGGGCACTCAAGAGTGAGGGGAGGTGAGGGGTGAGATGGGGGACCCCAAGAGGAGAAAGGAAGTTCGGGGACACGTAACCCACTTGGACGTGGAAAGCCACCGACACAGGCAACAAGAGCCGACCGGAGGGCGGTGGCCGCCACGACCCGTGGGCCGGGGCCGGAGGTCTGGGCAGCGGGACAGACGCGTCCCTGCCCGCCGCGTCGGCCGCAAAGGAGGCCACGCCACGGGGACAGATGGGGTGCGGTCTCCCGGCCCAATGGCGCCCCCACAGATAGCGCGCCGGGAGCCCCAGGTCCCCTCACCTGGAGCGCCGCGGAAGAAGCGGCAGCGGACGCAGAAACCGGCCGCAGCGGAACTCAAACGACCGGAAGTGAAGGTGGGGACCGGAACCGGCAGCTGCGCCGGAAGTTAGGCTTTAAGCCCGAAACGCGCCGGAGATCTGGCTGCTGTTCCGTGCGTCCCTCGTCGGATTAGGGGGTGATAGTCGTCCTCGGTATCCACCTGCAGGGAGCTCCCCGCCGCAATGTGCAGTCAGGCTTTTCCGTTGTGCAGACGCCCCTGGCCCCCCCGAGGAGGCCCGCATGGTCACGTTTGCGCATGCGCCCGTCCGTAGGCGCCGAGTGCCCTGGGGCTTTGGGTGTGACGTTTGTTGTATTGTTTCCCGGAAGACGGAGCTGGCTACTTAAGATCTTTGGATCTCATGGAGTTACGTGATCCCCATCTAGTGTTCCAGGACTCGTGTAAGCTCTGATAGGTGATCTTCAAGCTTTGAAGATTTGAGACTCCTCTTGGCACCAGGGGCCATCAACACCAGTAATTACAAGAGCTTACAGTGCTCTCCTTGTAAATCCAGGGGGAAACTGAGGATCATTAGGAAAGGGGAGGGACCATTCAAGAAGCAACACAAATGAGAGCTGCCATGGAGATGACTATAGTTTCTCTATCAGCCCATCCCCTCCGTGGCATCTTTCGTTTCAATACGAGGAAACCTAGTAACAGTCTCTCACAAAAGAAGTCTAGACTTTAATGGAAATTTGCAGCAGTCCCTAGTTGATCCATGCAAAGAGATATTGGGCCAAAAAAAGAAAAATCGTTATCTACTAGACTGGTTTTTAAGACTTAGGTTTTTAAATGGAAGGGGAAAAGCCTCGAATTTGCACCTTGTCCTTGAATTACTTGTATCTTTTCTCCTATTTGACAATGATGTCATGAATTTGTTTCCCTCCTGGCTGTGGTAGAAGGGAAGCAACATTTTGTGACTTAGCACTTATTTTAATTCAAACACTTTTATGTTCTTCCCTCTCGTAATGATTATTGCAGTAGTAATATGCGAATTCTGTTCATTAAGTAAGTTAAATGTATTTTTAGTAAAATTGTTTTTCTCAAAAAAGAGAAAAACTCTAAAAATTTGTACAGAAGTTACACATTTGCAATCTAGCTAAAGAGAACATCAGAAGACAAGAGACGGATCTCCAGAAGAAATTCCATAATGAAATATAATTTTCTTTGACTCAACTGTCTTGCTTGCTTGTTCACATGCTAACTAACTGCTTGGCCATTCTGTATTTTTTTGCTATTGTGATTTGTTAATCATCAAACATTTTTAAGCATCACTAATTAATGCAACATGGTTCACGAGGAGGTTCTTTTTAATGAAATAGCCGCCGTTCCAAAGGGTCTGCTTAAGTTTGGTATTAGTAGAGTGTGAATAATTTCTTGTTAACTGTGATGAACAGGAGTATTTCTCAAAATATAATGACAACGTAGTATTTTGAACAATTGGTCCATTTAACAGATGACTTCAATTTTTCACTCCTGTCTCAGTACCTCCAAGTCCATTTCTATTTAACCAGACATTCATGGAATCAAAAATAATACCAAGAAAGCACTTGGAATAGATGAGAAATACATTTGAATAAAGGAACTATATTCTTGAAAACTAGTAATTAATACAAAGTGAGCCTAAGAAGGCACACAGCAACTCAAAACTGCCAATAAGACGAGAAAATAATTTCTCCCTCCTGTTGTTTCCTGGAGCTTGTTGTAATACATGGAAGAGAAAATATTTGTGCCTCACTTAGTCTTCTATCCAGAAACTAAAGATACCTTGCAGTCTTTTTGTAGGATTTAGATTAGTTTCCAGGTCTAATATCATAAAAGAAATATAGAATCAATTTCATAAAATCAGAAAAACTGCTGATATCACTGTTAGTGTTTGGATTCCTGCATGAGGACCAGAAATTCACTACCACCTTCTTTTTATCTACATCTCCCCCTAACTTCCTCCTTTCCTTTTTCCTTTCAGACCATATCTTCCTGTAGGCTTCAATCTTTACACAGCTCAGACTTTCTCACATAAATCTTTCTCTCTCTTCCCAATTAAAAGACAAAATTCATTTTTTTTTATCTTTCTAAAATTTAGCTCACTTTTCCTTCTCTAATATCTTACAGCACTTGTCTATAAGATACCTTATGCTTATCTTATTTATCTTATGCTATAAGATATCTAGTATCTTTTTTTTGGTCATAGCACTTTTTAGCCATAATTTTATTTTCTTCAGATAGCTAGTATCTTATAGCACTTTTTCTCCTCCAATATCTACTCTGTTACCACCTTTCCCTGACTACCATTATCAAGCTGAAAATGTTTAGAAGTTGCCCCATAGATGCCAGGAGAGATGGCACCACCTTTCTCTATTCAACTTGCTTTCCCAAAATGACTACTTAAAACCTCTCTTAAATGACTACTTGAAAACGCCCTGCAAACCACACATCTTCCATTTTATCTTTACTTTTGAAAAATTACATTGTCTCATATTTTACCAAGGAAATGGAAATTCTCAGAGTAGAAAGACCTCAACTTCAAACCTCTGAATTGACTGTACTCACCCTCACTGCTTTTGCTTCTGTTTCAGTCACACCAATTTCCTTAGGCCTAAAGCCAACCTTTATACTTGATCTGGCTCTGTCACTCTGTGGATGCTTTCTGTAAAGCTAGTGTCCCTCTCTTGTATCTTTAACCTTTTCCTACTAGTTCATTTCCATCAGCAATAAACATGGTAACTATTATCTTTCCTTTCACAGTTTGATATTTCAAAGCATTGTTTTATGCTTGTCTATACCTGATACAATCTGTATTGTATATTTCCTACAGAAATTTTAGTGAGAATCTCACTGTACAATATATTTAGTGAGGAGATAGACCATGTCTGGTTTAATTACCCTTATAGTCTTAAAGCCAAGCATGCAGTGTTGGCTAAAGTGGTGCTTAATAAATATTTGCTAAATAAATGAAGAGAATCTCAAGAAATGAGAGTACATTATATAATGATACATTATAGTGGTATATATTGGTCAGTGATTATGATTTGTATATGATTCTAGATGCACACAAAAGTTCTGGAACATATTATCAAAATTTTAATGACACATGGCATCACAGGATATAATTAGTAAATACTCATTACATGAATGAATGAAATGATCTCTCGGCAGCACCATAGAACAAGTGATTTTCATCATGTTTATATTTTTCTCTGTTTGAATTTTTTACACTAATTTTACATTATTTTCTTTTACCTCCCCCACTCCACATTATTTTTTATATAAGAAAATCATGGAGGCATTTTTTTACAATTCAAATAATATACTATAGCCTTACCACTGCTATTTTTTATGCCTGTTCTTGCAATTTTACTTTTAACTGCTTTATGCATACACATAAATGTATATATGTTTTAGGTGTGATATTTTTAAATAATTGTAGATTCACAGAAGGTTGCAAAAAGATCATGAATGCACTTCATTCAATCTTGAAAATTTTTGAAAAATTTTGATTGCATCTTGTATAACAATAGCCCAAATTCCAAAGCTGGACATTGACATTGGCCTAATGTGTATAATATATATGCATATAGTTTGATGCCATTTTTCATGTGTACATACATGTAACTATCACTAGCATCAAGATACCGAACTTTTTTATCATACTACGTATGCTACTTATTCCTTTATACTCACACCCACTCCAATCCTAATCTTCAGTTACCATATTTATGATTTTGTCATTTCCAGAATATCATGTAAATGCAACCATATAGACTATGTCTTTCTGATTAACATAAGGCCTGTGCGATCTGTTCAAGCTATTGTGTGTATCAATAGTCCAGTCCCTCTTATTGGTTGAGTAGGATACCAGGGTATGGATTAACCACAATATTCTAATGATTTGCTTATTGGACATTTTGATTTTTTCCGATTCTTGACTTTTACAAGTAAAATAGACTTATTATATTAAGGCTTCGGTATTCTACTTTATTGCTAGCTGTTTGCTTCTTCTGTTTGTGTTTTTTCCCTTTTCTCTGTCCTGTCTGTGGGCTACAAAGCAAAACAGCAGTGGGGACAGCTTCATGCAATGAATCCCAAAGGAAACCAGGCAAAAGAGATTGCTCCCAGTGGAACTGTCCAGGACACACATCATTTTTCCATTAATGAATTGTGTCAAAAGTATGAAGCATTATCTTCCAGGGAAAATCATTAGAGATTTAGCACCCCAGACTTTGGGAGTTGGCTGGTCACAAGATTCCCACTACCTAGCACTAATTCCAGACCCCTAGGAACAAGTGTGCAACATAAACCACATAAATCTTGACTCTAGGCACAGTGGTAGACACCCTATTTAGGGAAAGTCTAATATCAGCACAGAGAACTGTTTAGCATGAAGTTCCCAGATGCCATCTACAGAACAACCTTGCAAGCAGGACTTTCCCGCCCAGCCGGCTCTGACCTCCCACATTAATGCTTTCTCTGTATGAGTGGTTATTAACTAAATGTTTTCTCCCTTGATAGTCTGTGTCTGCCTGACCCTTTGTCTAGAAATATCAGGTTTTGCGGGGGAGGGGTTCTTTTTCTCAGTCCACTGGCATTTTCAGGTTACCTGTATCTCCTACACACAGGTTGAAGGTGGGAACTCACTGCTACCTCTTTCAATGGAACTAGCCAACTTGCTTTCTCTCTAACTTTCAGAATCCTATTAATTCTTGTTTTAAAATCCCATTCAAGCTTTTCCGCTGTACTTAGCAGGTAGAAAGAGGGAGAAGGGAAGGTCCTGACTTCCAGACTTTAAGTCTTTAAGTCTTTTTTCTTTTTTCCTTTTTTTTTTTTTTTTTTTGATACTAAGTCTCACTATTTTTGCCCATGGAACCAAAGGCTCATGTTGACCAGGCTACCATGGACTCAAGCGATCTCCAGCCTCAGCTTCTCAGGTTGCTGGGGTTACAGGTTCATGCCATCACACCCAGCTATTTTTTTGGTACTAGGTCTCTCTGTGTTGCCCTGAACGGGATTTGAACCATGATCCCTAGCCCCAGTCACTTCATAGGCTGAAGCTTTGCAGGCATGAGCCACCATGCCCAGCTAAGTCTTTATATTATGTTTACAATTAGTAAAAAGTTACTTTTTAAATATTTTAATTTGAAGGCAAAACATATATATACAACATATCTGTCATAATTGGGGGCTGGTTAAGAAAATTTACCATGAAATATATATTCTTTAAAAAAATCTTTAGTGTATAGTATAGTACTGTTAACTGTAGACTGTTGGGTGCTATCACAGACCAGACTGGGCTCATGCTGTGAAATGAGGAACACCTCATTTTACTACAATTTACTACTTTATCTGTTCCCAGAAAACTAGAGACAGGATGGGCATAAATACCTCTAAAGAGAGATGGCATCGCATCCCTCCAATGTTTAAGGAAACATTCCTTAAAAAGATAGCAACCAAGGCCGGGCATGGTGGCTCGAGCATGTAAGCTATGAGGCGGCCGGGGCTAGGGTTCGCGGTTTGAGTTCCTCCTGGGGCCCGTAGCGAGACCTAGTTCCAAAAAAAAAACTGGGCGTGGTGGCGTGCGCCTGTAATCCCAGCTACCTGAGAAGTTGAGGCTGGGGACTGCTTGAGTCTGTGGTACCCACCCCGGGCAACGAGAGCCTGCGGTTTCATGGGCAAAAATAGCGAGACCTAGTCTCAAAAAAAAAAAAAAAAAAAAAAAGATAGCAACCAATTTGTGAGTGATCCCCCTCTGCCCCCAATTACCACACAAAAACCGATATGTTAACATGTTAACCGATTTTATTACACCCTTACTGTCTGCCTTCCTTTGAAATTCATCGTGAATTTTGCTCTGTTCTTTATATATAAATACCACTTCCTTTGTTTAATAAATTGTCGTTGGTCCATTACTTCCAGTCAATCCTTAGCTACTATAGCTAAGCCATCTATCTTGTCATGCTTTCTAGTACCCTGCATTGAGCTCTCAATAGTAGACAATAAATTGTAGCTCTAGATCTTAATTTTAAACCTGAAACAGACTTAAAAAGAAAATTCAAAATTATCAACAAGGGTGGGGGATCATGATTTGATTCCATTTATTCTAAACGTAGACTTGTTTTCTCTTAATTATAAGAAAAATATCCATTCATTGTAGAAAATTTATTCTACTTTTGTAAATGGTATGAAACTGTCTAAGCTAATGGAGATTATAGGGTAACAAAAGATCCAGATTCATTTAATGTTACCATCATCTTTAGGAAAAATATCAAGAAAAGAAGAAAAATGTTCTGGAAGTTGAAATCTAGAATCCAAGGTATCCCTGGAGCTAGTTTGCCCTGCAGTGCTAACAGAAATGGAAAGACTGTGCTTCTTTTTTATACAGTCATGTGCATAGACAATTTTATCCTCCCAGTTATGAGAGAAATCATTACAAATACCCCAACCTACAAATTCTAGACTCATGAGCAATTTTCTGAAATGAAATTTTTAGTATAATATATCACTACCTAATCGCTACCTAATCAACTTTCAATTTAAATCTTAAATAAGATCATCAAATTGTTATTATGTTGTAATATGTCATATTATAAGGGCAATTTCAATTGTTTATATTCACAGTGAATAAATTAATATTTCCCAAGCTTCAGGAACAATTAATGAAATGTCCAATTGTCACAATCTGAACATTCACAACATGGCAAAGCAAGCTTTGATCACCCCTGAGTGATCTGCACTGTGTGGGTTACTACTGCGTCATTCATTTGAATGATGATTCAAAAGCATGACTTTAGCAATGCATTTATATCCAAAGATCATGAGACAGGGTCTACTCCTTGACCTTGAGGAAATCAATTTCTCCTGACCTCAGGTCCATTTATAAAAATGAGTTTATTGAATAACCAAAAGTAATTTTTCTTTCTGTATTATATAAACTAGACTTTAGCTCAGTGGTTCTCAAAACAACAGCCTCTGGCCCAGTGCTAGCTTGTGTGCGGTTCCCGTCAATATTCCAGTTGCAGAATGAGATATACAAGATTCAGG
Source organism: Uropsilus gracilis (assembly GCA_004024945.1). Taxonomy (NCBI): domain Eukaryota; kingdom Metazoa; phylum Chordata; class Mammalia; order Eulipotyphla; family Talpidae; genus Uropsilus; species Uropsilus gracilis. Next base: position 13,414 of record PVHY01012336.1, on the reverse strand, counting down.
TTCATGAAACCAAATGGAAATCAGGTGCTTCCTTTTTCTTGACAGTTAGTTGTACTTCTCTCATGTCTGCATCTATCTATCCATCTTCATGGATTTTTTTGTTATTCAAGAGAACTCAAACAACTCTCTTGAAATACAAGAAAGACTTTACATTTAGTATTCAGAATTTCATAGGAAACATCAAAGTGGTCCATTTTTTTCCTGCTGCTGTATAAATGTTATGTCAAGAGATTGGCTTTGTACTATTATTTTTGGTTGTAAATAGCAGACATAATCAGGCTAGTTTGAACCCCAAAAGTGGAACAAAGGAAGACATTAATTGAATGTAGTTGAACCATGAACCAAGGTAATTGCAAGCATGCTGTTTAATAGAACTCTGGCTCCCAGTGTCTGCATTACTCAGCTCCAAATCCCGAAGTCCCAGAGATTGAATCTTAATTGGCCTATGTCACATTCTCTCTCTGGACCAATCAGCATCTCCTAGGACATCAAGCTCTGCCTGAGGGCCTTGTCTTCTGGGGAGAGTTCTCAAGACAGCTTCCCTTCAGACCATGGAGCATCTTCTACACTGACAGTAATGGTGCTAATTTTCTGTCTGACAGGTCTAAATATTCTTTTCCTCTCAGTAACATCCTAGTTAACTCACTCTTCATTTATTCATTCTATTCTTTAGTGAGTCATATTTTATCAGTGTATTGTTCATTCATACCTCAGCTCTTTGATTTTGCATTAATTTTAGATTCTTCTACCTGGAAATGTATTTTAACCTATGGCTGCTATTAGCATATATAAGAAATGTGAAATAGTTCTAAATTTGTTCCTGGTTCTCAAATCTTGAAATGTTTCATATTTTAAATTAACGTGAATCTCTTTGTTAATTTATTCTTACCCTTTTCCCCTCTAAACTTTATTACATTTTAAAAACTCCAATTTTGACACTAGTCAAAATGCTGTTTCTGCTTCCTCGGCAAAGCTGGGGAGTGCAACTCTAGGGCTCCAGCTAACAGCCACCAATGAATTATCATCATTGCTTTTAGGTGTATTGATTTTTATTTCTAGTTGATGATCAGCACATCTGACATCCTGGTACTGTTCTCTCCAGATTTCCCTGTGACAACTGATATGGGCATGACATTTTCACGATCGTGAGAAATGAAACTCCACACACTTTAATTAGCTGTCTGCTGGCTTTTATTATTTTCCTTTGTTTATTCGATTGTTTTAATAAGCTGCTGTGGGGATCCTTCCATTCCTCAACCATACTGCACCTCCAACACTGTCCTCTCTTTGAATTAGCTCACTCTTTGATCATTCCATTGCTTCCTTGCTGTTAAGTTCAATGTGGCTAAGAAGTGCTTTCCACCCAGGTTAAGTGTCATTGTTATGGCCTGTGTGTAGATAAGTAAAGTAAGATACAGTGCTCTTTGGTGCTTGCCTCACTCTAGAGGTGAGTGGAAGATCTGCACAGGCAGTTTGACTCAGTGGAAATATGATGCACAGGCAGTTTGCGTCACTCAGTGGAAATATAATGCCAGCCATATATGTATCATCTTACGCTTTCTAGTAGTCACAGAGACACAATTTTTATTCTATTTTTAGTCCAAAGTATTATTTCAACATGGTGTCAGTATAAGAAATTGTGAGATAGTTGATATACTTCTCTTCATAAGAAGTTTTCAAAATTTGAGGCCGGGCACTGTAAGCTTCAGCCTATGAAGTGGCTCGTGCCTGTAAGCTTCAGCCTATGAAGTGGCTGGGGCTAGGGATCACGGTTCGAGTCCCGCCTGGGTCCCGTAGCGAGACCTAGCTCCAAAAAAAATAGCTGGTTGTGGTGGTGTGCACCTGTAATCCCAACTACCTGGGAAGCTGAGGCTGGGGATCGCTTGAGTTTGTGGTACCCCGGGCAACGAGACCTGCAGTTCCACAGGCAAAGATAGTGAGATCTAGTCTGGGAAAAAAAAAGTTTTCGAAATTTGTTGAGTCTTTTGTACTTGACATCTCAGTTCAATGGCTCATGGCCACATATGCCTGGTGGCTGCTGTGATGGGCAGCATAGCCTTAGCACAGGTCTTTAAACCTTTATTCTAAAATAAATAAACTAAAAAATAAAATAAATAAATAAATAAACCTTCATTCTGTCTTTCACAGTATTCTTCCATGATATATATACCTTCAACATGATTTTTGGTAATGTTTTGCATTTCTCCAAATTTTATCACTTTAGAATTGAAATGATCCTTAGCAAAGTCATTAAGAAGTTAAAAAATCAAACACTCTAAAGAATAATTTTAAGCATGCCCTCTAGACTCTTAGAAGACTATTGTTGTACTATGATTCATTTGTAGGGGGGCAGAATGTAATAAATGGTATTTTTTTTAGTCTTATAAACATCTTTAATAAAATAAATGCAATTAGCATTTATGAGTTTAGATAGGATTTAGTTTGCTTAACATTCCTGAGACACCAGCAATGACACAAACCTAACCAGTGGCCAAAGGAAGACAGAGACAGGTTGTCGTACCTGTGGGTACCTGTTGTAGCCACAGGTTGTTGTACCTGAGACCTGGGTCTCAGTGAGGCAAGCTTGTCATTTGCTTTTCCAACAGAGCCCCTCCCTAGCAATGTCCCTGTCTTAATAGCCAGTGTCACTATCAGCTCACAAAACACTTAAAGTACCTTACAGGTAGATTTTTTCCCTTTATTTTAAAGATGTGTTGTTGCCTGTTGCACTATTTATAATTGCAAGGTCATGGAAACAACCCAAATGCCCCAGAACAGATGACATTAAAAATGACAAATTTGATGAATTTATGGAAACCTCGATGTACCTAGAAGAAATCATTCTAGCAGAAACAAGCCAGATAGAAAGGGACAGAAACCAAATGGTTTCACTAATATATGGTCAACCAAATGAAACTGCACAAGGGGAGAATGGGGACCAGCTGGAGCAGGTGGGAAGGGGAGGTGGTGGGTGACCCCCAGGGACTGAAATGATGTGAAATATAAATACATACATACATACATACATACATACATACATACATAAAAATTAAAAAAAAAATAAAGATGTATCCTTAACAGGTGTAAGGTTGTAATGGTTAAATTAACCCAGATCCCCCAAGACGTCCAGTTCATTTGGCTGAAAAGAGTTAAGAATATGACTTTCTCCTAGACTGCCTCTTATGTCACCCAGAGGAGGAAATTATTATAGACCAACTTTTGTTTTAAGTAAAATTTGTTGAGATAAGCATGTTTGTCTTTCACTAGGGAAAGTTCAGCTACTGGTACACAGAAATGGACTTTGAGTTTCAATTATCTCTGTTCTAACTGTCCCTGTAAGACTTTTAGTACAACTTCAAGTTGTTGAGGACTTTTAACACCATCAATTAAGTAGTATCTTTACACTAGTTAGAGATAGACATTCACTTTTAAGTTATAAACATGACCTTAAAAAGATTGAGCTCAATTTGAGCCATTTTGTAATCATAACTACAGTGGAAAAACCAAGGAAGAAAAATTTAAAAAACACTCTAGGAAACAAAACTTTTTTTACACCAAGAGAAGAGACATTAAAAGCCGGGCGTGTGCCTGTAAGCTTCAGCCTATGAAGCGCCTGGGGCTAGGGAATCGCGGTTTTGAGTCCCGCTTGGTGCAACACAGTGAGACCTAGTCCCAAAAAATAGCTGGGCATGGTGGCACATGTCTGTAATCCCAGCTATCTGGGAAACTGAGGCTGGGGATTGCTTGAGTCCATGGTACCCCCCAGGCAACATGAGCCCACAGTTCCATGGGCAAAAATAGCGAGACTTAGTCTCAAAAAAGAGAGAGAGAGAGAAGAGACATTAAACAGCAACATCAAAAATAATACATGTAGAAATTGAGTCAAATGGAAGCAATTTACTAATCAAACTGCCATTTTTATACTGTATATTTGTAAAACAGTATCCTGAAAATTACAATTCTATCATGTTTCCACTGAACACTTGTATATCACCTAGTTAATAACAATTAAACTAAAAGAAAGCACTCAAGATTATTTTTGCTGAATATTTTAGTCAGCTTGCCAACAACAGAAATGCTGTAATTACTCTATCTACAAATAGAATAAAATGGAAACAATTCACTTTCAAGATTTACATTTAAAAAGATTTACATTCAAAATATGCTGCAATTATAATTCTCTCCATCTTCCATTTTAGCGTGGAGCAGTCACATAATTGGAATGAAACTAAAAGAAAATATCAAAATTACTCCAAAAGAAAGCAAATTACATTTGTCCTATGAGATTCGAAAATAGGCTCATTCAAAGGTTAGATCACGCCAATAGCTCATCACTTGTGTTTTTAAGTTGTGTGATGACAAAATAAAATCCAGTGCCTGTTTAGCAGTGTAGCTTGTTGAAGGGAAGAATGGACCCCTATGTAGACAGGATTCTTGGGGCAGTCCTTCCTGGCTTTCCAAGAAGAGAGAACATGGATGGGGCCTGTTTTTCAGAAATTATTTCCAGGGGCCAGTTGTCACATTTGACCTCTGGCTGGAGGATGAGGTAGAAAAGAGCTGAGGTTGAGCGGGTTTGGTGGCACGCACCTGTTGTTCAAGCCCTGGAGGCAAGAGGCTTGGGATTACTTGAGTTTGTTTCCTAGAGTGTTTTTTAAATTTTTTCTATGTTACCCTGGGCAACATAGCAAGACCTGGTCTCGTAAAAGCAGTCAGGTGCCGTGGTGGGCACCTATAATGCCAGCTACCTGAGAGGCTGAGGCTGGGGATTGCTTGAGTCTGCGGGATTGGGACTATCCCAGGCAACATGGCAGACTTAGTCTCAAAAAAAAAAAAAAAAAGAGCCAGAGTCAACCACCTCCTATACAGGTGGGTGATTTAATCAGCATAAATAAATGACCAGGTCATCTTTGTTGTCACTCCTACTGAGAAAGAAGGCCTCAATTATCTGCCCACAGGAGTGATGCTAGGACAAGCATTGTCCTGCGATGGGGACTGGCTATGTCAAGATGGAGCACATCTGGTTGAGGGATCTGATTCACACAGGCCCAAGGCTCAGGGATGCTTGAGCCATCCCATCCTCAGAGGACTCCTTCCTGTCCCAAGGAGATTTCAGCACTTCTCCACCTTTTGCCCAATGCTCCATTTGGGAAATTAAGATACTTTTCCCTAAATTATTATTTCTTTGAAGTATGAATTTTGCTTCCTTAAGTTATCAAAGTTTTTCTTAGCTAAAAGTTCTTTATTAAATATCATGAGTTTGCTGGGCACCCTGGCGTGTGCCTGTAAACAACAGCTTATGGAGTCACGGCTGGGACTGGGGATTGCGGTTTGAGACCTGCCCAGGGCAACATAGTGGGACCTAGTCCCCAAAAATAGCTGGGCATGATGGCATGCACCTGTAATCCCTGCTACCTGGGAAGCTGAGGCTGGGGATTGCTTGAGTTCATGGCACCAATAGCAACATGAGCCTGCAGTTCCAAGGGCATAAATAGTGAGACCTAGTCTCAGTCTCAAAAAAAAAAAAAAAAAAAATCCAAAAACCAAATAAATATCATGAGTTTGTTTTGTGTTTGTTTCACAACAAGACCCTATGGTTCTGGTCTTCTGAAAGGATTTTGGCTTGTATTCTATAGGTGTCCGCCTTTTCACATGCATCCATGGTCTTTTCATCTGCTTTCCATTTTCCTTTCCATAGTATATCATTTAAGTGGAATAGTGCATTCTCATTTTATTTTATGGATACAGTTTAATAATGACTAAGTTTCTCATGAAGCTCTGGGATCTGTTTAAAATAGGGTTTTTCTCACTTCAGTGAGGTTTGGTGAGTTCTTGTGAATATTTAATATTATATATAGGTGTATTTGTAGTCTGTGAAGTTGAATTCTGTGATAAGTAAGTTTGTTTGATCTTCAGGAGTTTTTTGTCTTTTGGGCTTTTTGTTTTTTGTTTTTTGGTTTTTTTTTTTGATACTAGGTCTTGCTATGTTGCCCAGGGTACCACAGACTCAAGCAATCCCCAGCCTCCCAGATAGCTGGGATTTTAGGCATGTGCCATCATGTTCAACTGTTTTTTGAGAGTAGGTCTCACTATGTTGCCCAGGGTGGGTCTTGAACCTGCTGACTCAAGTGATTCCTAGTCTCAGCCTCCTGTCCTAGGTTGGGATTAAAGGTACACACCACTGCTCCTGACAAATCTTCAGGAGTTTTTAAAGACATATTTACCTCAACTACATAAGTCAAATTTCTTTAAATCTCTATTTAGTTAATATAGGTATACATCTTCATCCCCTCAGATTAGGCAATGGCTTATGATACCAAAAACATGGCAACAAAAGAAAAAGTGTTAAGTTGGGCTTCATTAAAAGTAAAACACACCAGAGATCAAAAAACACTCTCATGAAAGTGAAAGGAGAGCCCACAGAATGGGAGAAAATACTTGCAAATCATGTATTTGGTAACAGTCTGGCACAGACTGTTTACAAAGAACTCTTTCAGCTTAACAACATAAAGATGAACAGCTCAGTCACAAATAGGCAGAGAGAAAAATGGGCAAAGGATCTAAATATATCTACAAAAAAAAAAGATATAAAAAGGCAGTAAGTTAGGTGGGTGGCACATGCATGTAATCCAAGCACTGGGAAGCAAGAGGCCAGGGATCGCTTGAGTTCATGGGTTCAAGACTACCATGGGCAACATAGTGAGATCTGGTCTTGAAAAAGCAGTTGGCATGCGGTGGTGGACACCTGTAATCCCAGCTACCTGAGAGGCTGAGGCTGAGGAATCGCTTGAGTCCATGGGATCGGGCTACCCTGGACAACATAGCAAGACCTAGCCTCAAAAAAAAAAAAAAAAAAGCAAAGCAATAAACTTATAAAAAGATGGTCTACATTATTAGTTGCTAGGGAAATGCAATTCAAAGCCACAATAGGGGTATAATTAAAAAGATAAATAGAGATTAGGTGTTGGCAGGAATGCAGAAGAAAAGGACCTTCCTAATCTGTCAGTTAGAAGGAAGAATGGTGCAGCTACCCGCAGAAAACAATTGGCACTTCCTTAAAGTGTTAAACATGGTCTCCACATTATCTAGCAATTATGCTCTAGGAAATATACCCAAGAGAATTGAAAACATGTGTTTAAACAAAAACGTGTACATGAGTGTGCACAGTAGCCATATAAACATTTGTTAATATTCTGTGAAATCTCCATTTCCTCAAGCACTTTTTACATTCAATTCTGAGATCCCATCTATGTTCTTTTTCCCAAGAATAGCAGGCCCATCTTTTATCTTCTGTAACTTCTTTATTAAACTTACTGTGTTTCCTTTACATCCTTTGACTTCTTGTGAAAATAACATCATACACAAACCATTTATGCTTTCATGAAGATTTTCATCCAAACCATCCTTTATTGCTACCTTATTTGTTCATTGTTAGCTGATGCACTTTAAGTCTGTTTTGGTTGTAGTCATTTACAATTGGATATGTTCTGATGCATTTTCTAAAGTTTAAGTCTTTAGAAAGACTCCCTTGTAATTTCAACAATCAGCTCAACTTGTTTCCAATACTTATATTTTTCTTTAAAATTTATCCTGTAGCCCAAAGCAAAGAGTTGGGTATTTTCAGATTTTTATTAATGGACACCAATTTTTATATTTATGGTCATTTGTTCTCAATCTGGATTACATTAAAGATTTCAATTCTTTCCAAAGGAGAAATATTGTTGCCTTTCTAAAGGCAGAAAATCCAGTGGTCAGTCCTTTTCAGTTTTTAATTGGCATAAAGTATATATTTTAATATTAGAAATCTGACTCTGACTGTAAATATCATTATGTCTCACAGGAGCTGGTGGAGATGGTGCTAATGTTGAGAAATACTGTCCTAATTCAGTCTTCCTCTTCAGCGCTTGACTCGTGTCCTTTCCTCAAGTAGGCTTGTGCAAACTACAGACTGTCATGTCTTTAATTATGAACTCCAGAGACGCAGAGTCCTTTCCCTGACTTACTATAATTCATAAACACATGCTTGATCCCCACCCAGAAGTAACCAGCATCCTGAATTTGGAGTTAAGTAGGCCCTTCTTAGCTTCAGAGCTCACTGCATATGTAGGTAGCTCCAAACAATATGCTATTCAGCTTTATCTATTTTTATAAACTATATCATTTATATCATTGTGTAAAGCTTTGTGTGATTATTAATTTCACTTCATTTGGGGATTTAGTCACTTTCTGCAAGTGGTTGTGTATTGTTACTGTATAAAATTGAATCACAATTTGATCATCAGTTTTACTGTAGATATTTGAGGCATACCAATAGGTTTGCCTATTTGGAACTATTGTGGGCAATTAAGGACTAGACTTTCTTATAGGTGTGTGTTGCTGCACACCTGTATAGATGTTTTACGTTATCTTAGGAATAGAATTGCTTGGCAAGTGATATTTCTTATTTGACTTCACTAGTAGTAGAAAGTTGCTTCCCTATCTTGGACCAATTATATCTCCACCAGGAGAGTGTGTTTATGTTGTTTTGCATTCTTGCTGAAACCTGGTTCTTAGCTCTGATGGTATTCAAAGTACTACCTTCTCCTTCATGGGATGCTTTTTATGGAATCCTGTATAACAAATCTTTTTCTAGCTTAAAATCATAAAGATATTCTATATTTTTTGCTAAAATTAAAACCTTTTATATTTTTGTATTTGATTCATATGTAATTGAAATTTGAATATGACATGAAAAAGGAACCTGGATTTGTTTTTTCCTTTGTGAAAACAAGTCTTGCAACAATCTAACAAATCTACTCTGAGTTACTTTCTTTGACAATACTATTCAAATCTAGTAATTAACCCTATAATTGTCCAAGTGAACAAGAGTTCATATAACAATACAATGGCCTATTCAAATAGTGGAATACCATGTAGCCTTTAAAAATCATGATGTATTTACAAAGCACAAGACATTCATGATGGAGTTGTTGAAATATGGTTACACTAGGTTCCCTGCTGACAAACCTGCATTGGGGAGAGGTTCCCACAGAGTGCCTGGCAGTGGCATGGTGGGAGGTAGGCTTCCCACAGGGTCTGAAGGCTGAGTGAGGGCTGCCTACAGCATCTCAGGTGTCTGGGGGCAGGACAGCACCTCTGTCAGTCCTTGGGCTTCTGAGGGAAAGGTGTTTTCCCCTCTGGTTTACATCCCACTTCTATCAGATCTCAGTAGGAATGAGAAAACTAACAATCTACTAGCAGACACACAGGAGAAAAGAAGAACAAACAGGTGATGAGCATAATCATCACCTGTGCAGGACCCAAACCAAACATGATCAGAACCATGAAACAAGACTGTGAGACTAGTCACAGAAGTGACTTGGCAAAGAGCTTCACCTACGATGTTCTGGGGCTAAAGAATCAAGCCCCCAAGCCAGAGATGCCACCAATGTAAGTGAAGCGCCTCATCTTTCATGGTGAAGAAAGATACAGAGAAGGGGCTGTGGCCCAATGACAGAACTGTAAACCATGAGACTGGAGAGGAGCTGGACTTACCTCTTGCTGGAGTCCCCACTGGGGAACTCCTCTACTGCCAATGGCTGAGAGTTGGGATCCAACACCGGAAGCCAGAACTATATGGCTTGGGAGCAGCACCATGGGACAAACACCAGAACTGAGGAGGCAGTCAGCAAGAATGAGGTTTGAATCTCAGTGACCACATGGGTCTGGAGAAAAGGAGACTGTCAATTTCATCACAGGAATTACCACAATAAAGGAGCCTGGAGAACAATGCAACATACCTGCCCTACAAGAGGTTCCAAATGAGCTTGGACAGGCTATACTCCTTAAAGTTACCCTTAAAAATTTAAACAGCATGTACTAACATGTCCTAGGAGCTCGGTCCTCACCCAGGGAAAGAACATTTACCAGATAAAGAAGAGACCAATGAGCCAAACATCAATCAACTGATCAACAAATTTATTGATCAACAACTTACAGAGAGAGGGGAGTCAGAGTAACCAGAGTGGGGGATGGAAGGACAGAGGGGGGAAGAGGGAGAGCCATACATAAGGGGGTCAATAATTACACAAATGTGACCGAGGTTGTAAGAAAACAATAGAAAAATATAAAATAAAATATAATAACTCCTACTAATGTAAAAAAATAAGCACTGGCTTTTACTAAAAAAAAAAGATGTTAGAATAAAGTATGTTCATTATGAGGTACTTCTTGGGCTACTTATATTTAGGTGTGTTCTAAACACACAGGGGAAAAGTCAAAGCATATCAAGGTTTTTAGCAGAATTTCAGGTAATTTACATCTTCCTCTTCTTATTCATATTTTAAGAAACATGTTTATAAATATAACCTATGTGTTTCTAGTTTTTCCTTTCTCTAATACCCTTTCCCAAAAGGGTATCATACCCCTCTCTTGGGAAGAAAAGGAGAAAAAATGAAGAGGAGAAGAAACAGGAGTTAAAGTGACATATTGAAGAGCTGGGGTCGAAAGACTAGCAAACTTAAGGAACAAAATATTTGTGTGAAATGTAGGAGGCAAGGCTTGAGGAGGTTAGAGGTGTGAGTGAGAGGATTCCAAGCAATCAAAATGTGAGGGGGTTGTGGGAGAGAGGGTATAGAAAAGGTGTTTCTGGGCTTAGAAATGGGAGATGGAAAACTACCTCTGCTCACCTAACAGTGAGTTCCGAGCCCCAACCTGGGCCTCCAGACTATTAGTATATGTGTCTGTATGTGTACACACATAAATATATATGGACAAATGTATATAGAAATATAGAAAAAAGTCTACATTTTATATGGAAAGGTTTATTAGGAAAAGGAAAGAAGCAGCAACGGTACATATGAACAGGCAGAAAGAGTTGGCCCAGAGCATATTCCAAATTCTAAATCCCTGTATTGTCTGTGTTGTGCTCCAATCCGTTTAGTACTCCACCTTCCTAAGCACTAATCACGTTCATCCCTAAGATCGAGGGAAAAACATGTCCCAAAGCACACATTCAACAAGATCTACCATGGGCTGGGCACAGTGGCGCTTGCCTGTAAGCAGCAGCCTAGGAAGCCGCGGTGGGGATGAGGGATGGCGGTTCAAGTCCCGCTTGGGGCAATGTAGTGAGAACTAGTTCCAAAAAAAATAGCTGGGTATGGTGGCGCGTGCCTGTAATCCCTGCTACCTGGGCAGCTGAGGTTGGGGATTGCTTGAGTTCGTGGTACCCCGGGCAATGAGAGCCTGTGGTTCCATGAGTAAAAATAGCTAGATCTAGTCTCAAAAAAAAAATCTACTGAAAGAATAAAAATGGAATCATTATCTTATTTTTTTCAATTGGGCTAACACATTTAGTGCTTCTGAAAACCTGGACATAGGACCTGATGCTAAAAGGTGTTTAGTGTTATCTTGGGACAAAAATTCCAAACACTATAAAATTCTTGTTTTCTACAGAAAACTTACTTTCATGGGGAAAAAAATTTCAGAACAAATATTTTCCTATCTCCATCCATTTCCTTTCCTGATGCCTTTTAGAAACCTTTATATGAACTTTACACATATCTGTTTAAGGTTGGGGTGAGCCTCCACCCACACTGCCATGCTTCTGCTACATTCACAAAGTAGAAAGCAGTTTTGAATTCTTCAGAATGTTCTTCTTTAGGACTCTATAGAGCTTTTCTGTAAGCAAGAAAGTGACCTACCTCAGTGATGAAAAATTAGGGGTTCAATTATCATCTGATACATTTTGAACTTTACCAGTCAATGGTGAAAGAATGCACAACTCTTAGCTATAATAATGTGGAATTTTAAAAAGACATTTGAAATGCAGTCAGCTGAAGAAGGGCCATTTAAAATACACATGACAAGGAACCAAACTGTGAAATATTCTCAGTAATCTTCATCAAAGAGTTGTGCTCTGGAAATGATTCCTTATTTGGGGGGAAAGTGGCGATCTGCTCCTCTCTTCCCATCACCACCAGTTACTCACTATCCAATCTTACAGATATTTCTCTTCCTAGTGTCTCTCATATCCATCCCTTTCATTTTAGCTATCTCAGCCTTCATATGTCCCATCACTTCACAACATATCTTCTACCAAGATTCTTTAAAAAGTATTCTAGTGTGTGTATATCAACCAAAGCTGGCAGCAGTGGCATGCTGGTAAATGTACCACAAAACCTGCTCTCTGGGAAAAGTAGCTCTGTTTGTAGCACCTGCTGATCCTGTGGTGTAAATATTCCCTCCCACCTCAGGGGATTTCAAGCTGCCAGCCCAATATGACTGAATTAGAAATTGGGGACAGTTTCTTTCCTGAGACACTGCAGGTGAGTTCCAGCATGCTACTGGCTACACAATTAATTTTTCCCAAAGTCCTGTTTCATTCAGGCTACTCTCAAACTCAGGACTACACCTGGGTGTTTAGTTCTAACTCTTCCTGGAATTAAAGTCAGAAGAGGCATATAATTATACTACACTAAACAGTTTGGGGTTATCTTTCTGGGAGGAGGGTATTATGGGATACAGGTTGATTCATGATTTGACTGAGACTCAGGAATTAATGTCTTTCTGATACCCTGTGTGACCAATTTATGTTCATTAGAACAGATTCTATAATCAGAGTCCCATGCCCATTTTCTTAATGCTTGATAAATTTAACTCTCTAACCTCACTTAGGTCATTTTATCTCATGGCTGGATTCCTTTATTCTCTTCAATATCTTCTAAATGAAGCTCCTAAATTATTCTCTTTTTCTTCCCAGCTGGCAGGGCTCTGCTGTTACTTATATTTAAATGTCATCATTTGGATACACACATATCTCTTGTAGCATTTTACAACTCTTTTTGATGACAGGAATGGATCTCAACCTACAAACTCAAGTCTGCAAAAACAACTTACTTTTTAAAAATCATAACTCAGCTTAATTAAAAACTTGAGCCTCTATTCAACTGGAATTTGAAAACAATAGTAGAGCCAGTTTTCTCCCCTCTTCTTCCTGGGGTTTCATCTAAGGTCCAGGGAACATACTAAGTCCCATGAAATTAGGGGAGAGGGAAAGTGTTCTTGAAGGTACCCACCCACCTCATCTCTGCCCTGAAGTCCTGTCCCCTTTGTTTTCCAAGAACAGCCCACACTGGCCTGAACTGTCACCTCCTGGATTTCTTCAATCTACAGGGTCTTCCAGACACTGTTCTACAAGTTCCTCAACCCCTCACTATTCCCCACTCCAAAGGGCCCAGAGCAACCCATTCTGTTGTTCCCACATCATTTGGAACCATGGAAAATCTGAGACTTTCAATACTCAATGTGTGATGATAAAACATTTATATTTGATCTTTGTTCTGGTCCCCAGCATGGAACACCTGAAATCTTAGAAATGTCCTGACAGAAGTCTTGTTATTTTTAGCAAGCCCTTTTTCATCACGCTTGGATTTACACT
>PVHY01012335.1:0-44911 GCA_004024945.1 Uropsilus gracilis | reverse complement strand
AAAAAAAAAAAAAAAAAAAAAAAAAAAAAAAAAAAAAAAAAAAAAAAAAAAAAAAAAAAAAAAAAAAAAAAAAAAAAAAAAAAAAAAAAAAAAAAAAAAAAAAAAAAAAAAAAAAAAAAAAAAAAAAAAAAAAAAAAAAAAAAAAAAAAAAAAAAAAAAAAAAAAAAAAAAAAAAAAAAAAGAGAGAGAGAGAGAGAAAAAAAGGAGAAAAGAAGATGCTTTCAAGTGTAGAACATTATGTTCTGGGATTTAAGATTTTATCTGAATACCTTATATATATAAGATTTGCTAAGCCAATAAATTGTGTAACAGTAATAGGAGGGAGAGGAATGACTGGATAACTGAAAATTTTTCAAACCATTAAAACTATAACAGTCAATAGTGGTATATTAACAGGCACAATCTTTGTTTTATTTGGGTTTAAGTGTGTTTGTTGTGAATAACTCTAACAAGAAGAATCCTATAGTACTAACAGAGGTCTTTAACTAGAAATAAAGACATAGTATCTAAAAGGAGAGAATAGAGAAGTATTGTGCCTTATATTGTACCAGCTCCCTACATCATCTTTAGAGTAGTCTTCCGGGAAAAAGTAATGTCCATATTTTATTGACATATATAAAATATTCCTTGCAAAACTTTCTGTAATTTGCACATCAGTAAGACAAAAGCAAAGATATTTTGTTGCTTGCTGAAAACACACTACTGTGTTTTAGATTTCCTAGTTTTTAATAGGATTTAAAAAAATAATGTGACTTTACATCTAATGCTGAATTCTATGACTATCGCAATATTTCACCTTTGTTGCAAAGAACTTTAGCTCATAGCATATTATTATCATTGTTTAATGCAAATGTTTTTTTTTTTATTTTTCTTCATTCAAATTCATTTCTCAACTCCCTTTACCTCTTGTTATCATAAAGTTATGGATATATGAAAGGCAAACATTACATACATTTTTGTAGTATTATTCATAATAAATGCATATATTGAAGAGGTTGACATTAAGTTTTTCATTTTAATATAGTAACTCTTTAATATAAAGATACAGATTTTTCCATTATTGGTCCTTCTTACCTGATACTAGTACTTTAATACATTCTTGAATTACACCTGTGGTATGTGGTATGAGTCAATCTATTTAACATGTTTGATTTTTCAGCTATTTTATTTTTCTACTGTAATTAATTTTTCTTTACAACTACTTCCCAGAGTTGCCAATATCTTCCTCCATCATTTTGAACATACGAGTTATTCTTACTTAACGGTCTTTTCCTTTGATGTATTAATTTAGAAATCCTTGTTATACTTGCTGTAGTGTTTTAGTTTTCATTTATAACTATTGCTTTAATCAAATACTTCCTGGTCTATTCATATTCAAGGGGTTTATGTGGATCTAGGAATGGTGGGCAAACGCAAATTTTTGCTTTTCTTCATTTGTTTAGGAGGGAAGATTAATTAGCCTAAGCAATATACATTTGTTTGTATAGCCAATAGAAATGTTAGCACTTTTTCACAGGGAACCCTGTTTTTATTGGAAAACTTACTTTCCTTTAGCATCTGCCATTTCTATTTTCAAGGTATATCTTCCTTTATTGTAACTAACAAAATTTGAGTTGCTGGGGTGATTTTGTAAGAAATTCCATGGACCAATTTCTAAATGATTCTGTTCTCTACCAGAGGATATTACAGAATCTCCATAATTTCAGACAATTGACAGAACTGACAGGAATTATTTTCATCCTTATAATGTGATGGGATTTATTAAAATTTGCCTACATATTTAAGAATGAGAAAAAATAAATTCATTGTGTTATTCCATGCCTTTTCCATACACATGGGCTCTTTGGTGTTTAACTGCAATTCAACCTAGTTCCAGAAGAATTCTGACTTTCTAAAGTTTTTATTGAAGTTTTCTAGATTTATCCTTCTTATGCCTGTGGGTCATTAGATAATTAATCCAAATATTTTTCCAGTTGCATTTCATTTGAGTGTTCTCCTTTCACTGTGATTATGTTGATCTTTGTTGGTAAATGTAGTTCTACATTTTCTAAACATTAATAATAACCAAATGTAATAAATGTACAGTTGATTTTAAATTATTACTATGTACTTTAGTATTGGTATAAAGCATAATGATTGATGAAGTTATATATTAAACATCATTTTCTTCATTGTTAAATTGAAAATAAAATGAACTTCAATGGGTTGTCAAAATTTGCATCATACTGTATTTGAAAGTACAGAATCTGATACTTGGCAGGTAATGATATGGTGAGAAACTTGTAAGCTGTTAGTGGAAACCAAATTTGATAAAAGTGTTTCCTTTGATATTTGAAATCACATGCAAAATATCTAAAAAAATACATATATGTTTAACTTATCTATTTCTGTACTAGGAAATTGTTTGCAGGATAAAATTATAAATTTACACATATATTTATGTAACTATATGTTTATTGCATTTTGTATAAGCACATTTTCTTTAATTACAAGTGGTTAAAGGCAAAATGATACATGCCCCTTCTCATTTTTTAGTCATATCAGATTAGCCAGTTTTAATATGGGTATAATATTTTTAAGTCAAATTTTGTATCTCTTTCCCCTGAAATCTAAAGTTTATATTATCTGAACTTTTACAGAAACGTTTAACTTTTACAACTTATTTATATCATGCAGCTTTATTTTATTTTTTGGCAGTTTTGTCTCTGGCAGATTTATTTATTTATTTTCCAACCCCATATACTTAGTTTTTATTATTTTTTTGTTTGTTTTTTCTTGTTTATTTTTTAATTTTTTTTAAATTTTTTTGTGGGAAGAAAGTATGTTGCATAGATAGGTAGACATATTACAATACCATAATTACAAAATTATAGCCATGCAAAATTGATGTATGATTTAAAAGTTTCAAATACCACTGGAGTGGCAAATATCAAATCCAGTGTACTGATTATTATTTCTGGGAATGTATGATAGGGAATAGGATAGAAAAGATATCCACAGGGAATGTCAGCTATCTCTGTGATGGTTGTTTTTTTTTTTTTTAATTTAAATATTTTTTTTAATTTGCATATATATGTGTATTTATATTTATATTACATTATTGTGTACCCCAGGGCTTTTCCACTTCCCTAACACCTGTTAACCATCTTACTCTTTTGTACCCTTCGCCTCCCCCCTGCATTCTTCCCCCTTCTCCTCTCTTGCACCATTGTTCAGTCCCATTGATTGTTTTTATTTTTTCTTATTCATTTGTTTGTTTTTCCTTATATCCATAATATAAGTGAGACCTGTATTTCTCTTTTTCTTTTTGGCTTATTTCTGCTAATATGAGTCCTAGCTCCATTCATGTTGCTGCAAATAAAGAATGTCCCATATAAATAAAATGGACAACAACAAGTGTTGGCGTGGATGTGGAGAAAAAGGAACTCTCTTACACTGCTGGTAGAGTGCATACTGTTTCAGCCACTATGGAAGACTGGAGGAGCCTCAAACAATTGAAAGTGGAATTACTATTTGTCCCAGCAATCCCAGTACTGGCAATCTACCCAGAGGACATGAAAACATTAATTCAAAAGGACACCTGTATGTACATGTTTATTGCAGCTCTGTTTACAATTGCCAAGATATGGAAACAAACCAAATGCCCCCAAATCAACAATTGGCTGAAAAATTGTGGTGGAATACTACACATCAATCAAGGCAGACAAATATAGCATGCAGCTTTAAAAAAGCATTTTAGACAATGTTCTTTAACCAAATATAGCTTTCTGCTCCTTGCCTTGCACTAAAGATCATTACAAGTCCAGAAGTTTTGAAATGTTGCTCCAAATATTTTTGTTTTCTTACTCTAATGAAAATAGAATAAACAAAAAAAAATACAGATAAGTGGTATAAAGACATATCTTTTGAAATGTATGAAGATGTATTTAGATAGTTATATGTGAATACTATTGACTTTTATAAATTATTTTCACATTCAGAGGTTAAATTGAGTGATTATTAGGCTCCCAAAGTAGCAACCTCCCAAATTCTAACCTGAATACTTAAAAAATAATGCCATGACTAAAAATTGAGTTCAGTATGACATTTGCTCTTTAATTTATATTTTAATTTTTTTATAATGCATGCACTTAGTTAAAATTAATTTTAAATCTGTCCTGGAAATAAAATAAATACATATGAATACTCATAAAATTGCTTAATTGAGTAGAAATAGAATAAAGCTATGCTGCTAATTTGAAATTCCAGGTTTTATGCCAACTATACTATACATTTTATTGTTTTAATTCTGAAATTCCTCCATATCACCATCTCTGTTGAATTGTACACACCCCTCTATAAATATTCTGCTTTGAAGGTGTAAGTCTTCTAGTTATTTTCTAAAATTTGCCAAAGGGGCATATGCATCTGCCAAAATGAAAAACATGGGACAATTTTTGTGCCTCTAGGTGGTACTAAAATGGCATGTCACCATCTGCCACTAGGCATGTTCTACAATATTTAAAATATTCATCTAGTTTTATAAGCGCACACATAGTTAGAATGACTTATATACCTATAAAATTGAAATTACTGAAATTATGTTTTATCTGTGGAAACATAAATGCAAACAGTTAAAATACATGCACAGATATGACCCTATATAAATGCTAAAGTACACAAGATGATGATTTTACATCTATCACTTTATATATAAGGTACAATAAAGCATTTTAGTGTAATATATTAGCATATATCTGTGATGATAACATGATAATTAAAATGTTATGAACAGAAAGACAGGTAAAAAATCTTTATCCTAGCATCTTCTCAATATTTTTAACCCTTTTTAGAGAGGGTAAAACAATTGCAGGTTCAACATTTGTAAAATCTGAGAGAAAAGAACTTTTTATCTGACAACATACTGATTCATATTTTACACACATACATTAAGTAATCAATAGTTTCCTGATAAATATGTGTAATATTTTATCAATTAACATGAGAAAAATAATTTTCATACTTGTATAAATAATTCAATATACTGAATTACATATTGAAGAGAAAGTGGTAAATTCTCCTTTATGTTCTGTTAGTCAACACATTTGCTTTTAATTTCCAATCAGAAAATGAGGTAAAAACTTTGAGAACTAAAAAAACATTTTATAATTCAGTGAAGGTACACCATCACAAACTAACATACCTGTGTAGTGTTACTCCATTAAATAGGATCTTAATAACATTCAGCTTCTTCCTTATACTTGTGTTAAAACACTAATAAAGAGTAATTGCTATCCTGAACATACAGACTAGTGAGTTTTGCTTGTTTTGTATATTAAATAAATATTCATGTAGTATAAGCTGTAATTTCTTTGAATCTCTCTATAAACATGGATCTGTTAAGGAAAGTACCATTTTAAATGTCTTTTTAAGTCATTAGTTAAATTAATGGCTAAATATCATTAATTTAACCATTAATTTAACTAACTGCTCTAGATGACCAGCTAGTCAGTACTGTTTATTCTTATACATTTTCTCTCATAATAGTTCAGAAAAGTGGAAAATGCTTACAGTTTGCTAAAATAAAAAAAATATATAAAAAAAATCTCAGGATGTACATTGGTAATAATTCCATCAATGCATCTTAAGTGATTATTAACTTACTAATTTTTTATTTGTTCTCAGATATTTTGGAAATAAATATCTTTCTTTTATATCATTATTTTTATTGTGTGTTTTTAAGCTAGGGTGAAAATAAAATGCATGGTCAATTTTAAAGTCATGTCTCTGCAGTGGGAGTAGCTGTCATAAGATGCTCTGGTGGCTGAACAAGGTGCTTTAAAGGGAACATTACACTTGGTTGCTTTATGCACAAGGATAGTGTCACACGGTTAGTATGAGTGAGTAAACTGAACCTAATGTAATGACACGGTATGATATGAGAGGGCAGAAATTCAAAGACACGAATGTCTGATCTAAAATCAGTCTTATTTGTATATTTTGTGGAGTGTGACTCAAGGACCATAATTAAAGTCCCCCACATCCTTCGCTGAGTAGGATGTTTTTAAAGAGCTACAAATTCCTCCCTTAAAACTGGAATTCACTATATATTTTGTTGAATATTATAATAATTCAATATAAACATATTTAACAAGGTGTGGAAAGTGAATTTGTAAATTAACAATAATAAATTAATATCCTTTCAATATTCACTTAATTGGTAAATTTCTTCAGCATTTTTAATATCTTTAAATATTCTTTGACAAAAAGAATATTTGGGAAGCAATTTTTTAGAAAAGGAAGAAAAGTGCAAATAGCTTTGTTATCTAAGCAAAACTATTATCTGACTGGTATTTACTAGATTTTATTGGAGGCATAGAATTTTTAGTGTAGCTATGCAATTAAGTGCTATTAAACTTTTACCTGAGATTTTGTGCTAAATAGTAGTTTAGTTTGAAGCTTAATATGTTTAATTACTGTTCTTCTATTTTGGCAGTTGGTTAGCTTTTTTCTCAAACAAATCCAATTTTCTTTCTACTTCTATTCCTACTTTCATCTCTCACTTTCTCCTCTTCCATTTCTGAACACCTTAGTGACATACACACAGATACATTTATATGTATCCCACTTAAAATGATCCTATTTTAAACATTTTACTTGGTGATATGAGTGAATATCTTGTGATTAAAACATAAAATCATACTAAATATTTGAAGGCTGACATATTTCCTCTTCTTAACAATACTTTATGAAATATACACATCTTTGCTGACTGGTTTCATTCTTTTTTTTTTTTTTGCCAGAAATCCCAAATGGGCCCTTAATATTGTGAGGTAATCCCAATATATTCTTTCAAAGATTTTATTTTTTAACTTTTTATGTTGACTGTCATGTCTTTCTCACCTTTCATCATTTAACATTCAGCTACTCAGCATTTCCAACCATGACCTTTAAAGAAGTTACCCTTGTGGCCTTTCCTGATACTTTAAAACTTATTTTCTTTTCTTTTTTTTTTTTTCTCATTTACTTTACACCTTTATATAGGCTAAGTGGTTTCATCTACCTAAAGCTCTGTCTTTTGTCTTTTTTAATTTTTTTTTGTTTATATATAAATTTCACAACATTGTAATGGAGGGGAGGGTGGGGGGGGGTAAAACTTATTTTCTTCTACTCTCAAGTATTTCATTTCAACAAATATCCCCCCTGTCTTCTAAGCATCGATTCTGAACTCTCTTTATTACATCATATACTGTAATATCCATTTTAAATAAAACTAGTCATCCCTACTTTGTGACTCCCATTTCTTTATTCTGATCTCTTACACAGATATATAATTAAAAAGGATTTTCTATGAATTATCTTACACCTCCATGATCTCCTTAATTCACTTAATTGAGCTGTAGTCTCATAACTAGAAAAGCTTATAGTAAAAAGACCCAGGGATTTCCCAAGTTGGAGTGCAAATCTCAGCCCTTGTTGTATTAGACATCATAGCAGCAGTAGGTGTCATTTATCTCATTGTTGAAATTTTCTAGGACATAAATTGCCCTAATTTTCTTTTTCATTTGCTGTTTTCTCCTTTCACTTTTACTAAGTTGATGTTACCTACAAGGGTTTGTGTAATTATCACCAACATTCTTCTACCTCTATTCCTAGCCATTCTCTTTTGCTTTAATCCAGAAATGATACATTCAGCTCACAGCTCTATATGTTATAAATGACAATTCTCAAATTTATGTAGTGATCCTAGACCACATCACTTAGAGTCAGACTTAGTATCTACTGCCTCATTAACATCTCCATTATGTTGAAGAACAGACCTAAAACCTAAAATATCCCCCAAAACTTAGATATCCAAACCTACTCTACTGTATCTTCTATCTAACGTTTAATTTGAAGGACTAGTTCAAGCACCTCCAACTCTTGTCCTATACCCTTGCAATCAGTAAGGACTGATGACTTTTTTTTTTTTTTAAATTCTTCCCTGATTCAACTATCTCAATATTCTTGCTGCTACAATCATAGTTCAGCCCGTCATTGGGTCATTGGACTTCATTTGGATTAATTGAATGACCAGTCCTATGCTTGGTTACCCTGCCTTTTCCCTTCAACCCTTAGAACACATCTTCCATATTCTGGCCACTGATATTCCAAATATAAATCAAACAATGCATTTATATTATTAAAATCTTCCAGTTGCATTTTATTTAACTTCAAATGAAATCCAATCAATATGAATTTCTATTCATTTTTTGCGTATGGTTCTTATAACATTCCATTATCCCTCTTATTCTCTAACACTTTTTCATTCTTGGGATGTCTGCCTGTGATCTTTTTTTGCTACTTAAATGTTGGCTCTTCAGATAGCATGTCTTTCTTTATTCACTCTTCAAGACAGAACACGAAATCTTGCAATGTGATCATCTGTCTATACATAACTAATCCACTAATTGTATCAAGCATTTTACTTGATTTACATATAACATCACATAGTGATTTATTTATTATATATAATATATATTATATATATTTGAATAAAAGTATTTCATTTCTTGTTCACTCAGGTTCTACAATGTCTGGTGCATGGCATACCATTCAATAAATGTTCAATGAATTTAATTGCTTGATTGATTGGAACAATGCACATTAATTATTCTTAGTGTTTTTACTAAAAATTTCTTCTTTGATCACAAACTGAAAATAATAAAATATGAGTTGCTTTCCTTGCTGTTACTTATCTAATTCTCCTTGTGCTAAGGGGAACACTGATAATTTGCTTTTGTTGATATTTTAAAAATAATAGAAGTTCATGAGAAAATGGGAAGGTAAGGCTATAGTTCAATAAAGATCTCAGTGCTAGAAGTTCAAAATTCAATATGAATTTAACAGTGACTTGTTTTGTGGCAGGCAGAAGTTCCCTTACCTTTCTTTAACTGTGCTCCTCTGATCTATAATATAGATTCAATATAAGCCAGTTCCCAACCTAATAGAAAGGGATATTTGAGGATTAGAGAGTAGCTGTAAGATTCTTTGATTTTACCTTAAAATTGGTCATTAAGGCAGTAACTAAGAATGAGTCATAGACTACTGTAATTGAGAAACTTTTTCTATCTCTTTCCAATTATTTTACACAATCAGTATTGGAGAATAATAAACACCATTACAAACCAATTGTGGAGAGTTAGAAGCATTCAGTTGCAGGTATAGGCAATAAGGAAAGACATATATTCTGAGAATTTTAAAAATGAATGAAGAATGGTAACTAAAAATTAAAGTCATTTAAAATTATCAGCTTTTATAAGTAGTTATAAAAATATGTGATAGGATATTTCTCCCTCTTTTTTGACCCTAGTTCTAAACAATTGTAATCACTGTATAGTTTTAATAATATCAAATTATAATATTTTATGTCTTATAGTTATTTAATATAATAATCTATATGGAGGCTAATATGCAGAGCTACCAATAATGCAGTAAATGTAGACTCATCTATTCAATTTAATAATAAGATTACATCAAATTAGAATTACTCAAACTCCTTTCAGGGACAGTTTGGTTGTATGCCATGGGGTTGCTTATTAACAAATTAAGAAAAACTAGAAGTAAACAAAATTAATACAGAACTATTAATACAGAATGAAAGGAGTTTTAATTTCTTTTAATATACATATATGTGTCTATTTTGTGTGTCTGTGTTGTAAAAGTTCAACTGTAAAGATATTTGAAAAGCCACTAGGATAAATCTTAAAGAAATAAATCATGGATAGTATTATGATATTTGGAAAATAAATTATTTCCATACTCTGCTAAAATTATGTACATTTTAAAGATATTTTCTAACTGTTGGTATATGTGCTGTTTTAAGTAAATGAAACATTTTGCATAATTAGGCAAAAGTACATATGCAAAGATAGATTGACAGTTATAGTTGTCAATCACGTGAACTTAGATATGAAAACTTATTGGTAGTTTTGCAGAAGACTAGGGAAAAACTGTAATGCTATTATTAATTACTATAACAAAGCAGAATATATATGTCTCATTCAAAAATACATTAATTAAAATATGTCATCATTATTTTGTGCTATCGTTTTCATTTTCACATTGTAATTATTTGCTTTTTTCCTCTAAGTTTAATAGGAGAACATATTTATTATCTATTTTGGGTTTTAGCCAGTATCATTCATTTTGTTTCATGATTTTTACTACATTTAATTTTGTTATACAGAGAATGTATATGTTTATCCAGTTTATATATTTCATATTTTAGCTGTACTGTTAACATATTTATATTCTATATGATTCTTTTTTTTAGCATTTCACTATTTCATGTGTCTTTCTCTTCTTATCAATGGCCAGATTTTTAGTTTTCAAATCTAGATGCAAAATATAAATGTTCAAATCAGTATGATTGATACATCTTATACATGCAAGTTTAAAAATAGCATATATATGTAAAAGTGGAAAAACAGCTCAATTGCTCCTTTCTTGATAAATTAATACATACTAATTTTAAGTATACAAATAAGTTTCATTAATTTCATACTCAAATTACGTTCTGTTTTATTTAAAATTGTTTTTTTTTTGTTAAGATAACAAATCCCTTTAGTGTTTAAATCTCTTAATGTTTTCTAATCCAGTGATTTTTAGAATCTGAAATTTGCTACATACTCACACAAACATGGTTTGTAGTATATATAAAGTTGACCAAATTATCATTTTAGTTTAAATATTATAAACTGTGAATAGATAATAAGAAAAATAGAAATAACCTAGTGACTAGGAATTAGCCATAGATAATCATCACTCTTTTCATAATGTCACCAGAAATTAGTTATATTTCAAGCGACATTGTTATCTACATTGTTATCTATTTGTTTGTTGTTGACACCATTAGATTTTGCAATATACTGTAAAATGTGATTCTCCTTTATTCATCCTACAGTCATCAAAGAAAATTACATATCTTGTCTTCTTTCTTTTTCTTATAGGGTGTTAATAAATATCTGTGGGAAAATGTACAGAGAGAGCACAGATAATATATTCTAAGGTCAGCTGTATTAGTTGACTTGCTCACTTTTTTCCTGACTACCAGAGCACGCTCTCAAAGTACAGCGAATACCTAAAGCCAAGAACTCTGCTAAAAGTTTGCCTTTGCATTTCTATTCATTTGTCTTTTCCCATCTCCAGGTACCTTAAGAACAAATTAGAAAGCGTTGGAGTATTTGAATTCAGATAATTTAAGATTATTTTTAAATGAATTATTACCAACAAGTTCAATTGATGCTGGTTATATTCAAACTAACTGTATTTTAGTAATTTCCATTATGTTTTCAAAATTTTATATACATAAAATATATGCAATCAAGCATCATTAATATACAAAATAATTTTGATTTTAAGAAACAATTAGCCAAGAGTCCCATTTAAGAAATATAAATGTTAATTTTGAATCTCATTATTTTGGATTGATGAGTAAATGCAGTCATTTGTGTGTGAAATACTTTGAAACTATTAAGATTTATATTCAAGGTGAAAATAATAATAAGAAACATTTTTTAAAATCAAGAGTTTATATAGAAAAGCAATGGTTCACACACAGGTTGGGAGGAATACAAATTGTATTAAGTAGGATAACAGGATTGCAAATTTTCATCACCAAAAGACATCATAAACATTTTTAGAAGTCAGGTTATGTTTGAATAGGCAGCACTATTTCAAGGACTGTTTTTCAAGGACTATTTTTATTGTTTTGATTGAATAATTATATCCTTTGTTTCAGATTAATTCTATTTACTTGATTTGTGGGTAGAAAAAGCAGTATATTGGTTACTATTTCTTGACAAGCCCAACTTCATTAATAGAAATAATTCTCTGGATCAATTGGAGTTGCACTAAATCAGTCAATCACTATTAAAAATCAAAAATAAATAATTGGGCACTTGAGACAGCAAAGTATATGTCATACAAATTACCCCATGTGTTTGACAGAGTGTGTATAAGTTTAATCACAGAGCCATCAGGCTGTGCTTTGTACCTCTCAGTCCAGTAAATATTTGACTGCAAAGTTAGTATAATACTGCACAAGCAGGGGGTACGGATTTCACTTAAAATGCAGGGAGTTGTCAATGAAAACTCAGGGAGTGGCCAGGAACCCACAGTGCATCAGGGCAAAACTGAAGTGTTCTTGTAAATAAAATCCATGTCTGAGGCACAATGTCTTAGTTGGTTCTTATTTCCTATTTTTGTTATAATGAAGGAGCTTATTCTTCTGTTGTGGTTTTCCAAAACAAAACAAAAGGATGTGAAAACAAGAAACAGGAAAGGAAATAAACTTAATGAAGTTTAGGAGTACAAAACAGGTTATTTGTCTGTATTTTCCAGAAATATGGAGACAAATCCAACATATCTGTAAAGGAAAGTTGTAATTGGAAATGTTTCAAAAACTAGCTCTCACCTGAATCCCAGAGGCACTGAGTGTTTATAGAGAGTACTACTTGCTCGGCTCTCATTTATAAACCTGGCAATTTCTTCCAACAGAAAAGTAGGCAGAGAAGAAGGTGTATGATTCCAATCGCCTGGAGTTTATTTAAATTGTCTATTTACTTTTCTGTTGAATGTAATAAAAGATATTTACTGCAGCATTTGTCTCATGACAGGGCACTTTTGATGTCCTAGAAATTGTTGTTTTGGGAGAAGACAGAATTTAAGAACTAAATCTTCATTAAAGCTTTGATTTAACCTGCAGCTTTCCTCAGCATACAAGCCATCTCAATTAAAGCTAAATGAAAGCTGTTTATTAACTTGTCTCTTTAGATTTCAAGGTAATATTCCCTCTCTACCACCACCTTCAAATATATTAGTGCTAAATAATTTCAGTTCCATCTTAGCATCAGTATTTTGAGTTGATTTTTTAAAGTAATTCATTCACCTCTCATAAATCATAAACACATTTCAGTGATGGAGAACAATTTGACTTATACATGTCTATATGGAAAGATTCAGCCTGAAAATAATGCAGTCGGACAGTGGGTTTCAACCATTCTTTGAATAGAATACACTAAGGTGATAAATTATTTTTATTTTGAAATTACAGAGTTTCACATTTTCCATGCTGTGCCTCATATGGTTGTTGTTATCAAAAACTCCTTTATTCTGTAACAAACTATGGCAAATGGAAAGGGGTTTATAGTGATGACACTCAGGTAATATCTCCTGATAATAAGGATGTAACACTTGCTGCCACAACAAGTGTACCTCCTGCTGATATTTTTTTATGTGATGCTACCTGTCGTTTTGCTCATTGCCCTTAGATGCAGGAGGCTTTCTGATATGGTATGACAGGCGATGAAGATAATACATCCCGTGAATCAGTTTTAATATAAAGAATATATCATCTATCACATGTGAACTTGAATTGGTTTCATTCTCATTTTCTTATTCCTGGTACCATTAATCTTCTGCAATTAACTATGTGTCAGAACCATCACTGACTTTTAATCAGGAGAATTTAAACACCTTAAAACAGCATTAAATATGATTTTCTTGCCCATGAGTCAAAGACTTGACTCTATGAGTTTAAGCCAATCAATAGACACAGGAATATTTTCATGATACTAATGTGACTCGATGATGTTTTTAACACATATGGGAGTCCTTTATAGCCTTGGGCTTCTCTTCAGAAGAGTCTCTGTGAAGACCTGGCTCTATCATTTCCTGGTAACCTTTGAGGGAGACACAGATAAATGCCAGGAGTGATGGAGGCTATAGACATCATATCAAAGTTTTATTTGAACCAGACAAAAGCCAAAGTTTAATCAGAAAAATCTCAGAAAAGAAGGATTCTGACTTGTATCTTTTGGAAAGGAAAAGAAAAAAAAATCAAACAGATCAAGTTAAAAGCTTAACCCCAAATGCCTATATCAATGAAAAGTTTTCATTGAGTTAATGTGAAACTGGATAGACTGTGAGATATTTGAATCTACTAAGATAATAATTCAAATCAGAAATCAACTATGAATCCCCAGCTTGTCAGTTCAGACTGTCATTCAAGTGCATACATATATGTGCTTATGTGATAGAGTTTGCACATCATTAACAGAAACAGGAATACTCTTAAAGAAGTTTGAAATATGCAAATTTGTTGGTATATTTTGGTGAATGTTAGAAAATTTAAATTATATTTGCCACACAAGCTTGGGAATTTCAAACACTTTTTTATATCATTGCATAGTTTTCTACCTCCAAAAAATATGAATCTTTTCTGATATGGTACAGAAAAATGAATTATCTTGATAGAGATATGTTTGTCTAATGTGCTCATACTCTTCTTAGTATGTGTGGGTATTATCATCCATCATCGGATAGCTTACAAAAAGATTAGTCTGTTTGAAATGTGAAATATCATGTTTATTTGTATTTTCATTGTGATGACCAATAGGAGTTTCACTCATGGTTTTACCACTCTGTAATTGTTATATCTGAACACTCATTAAGTATACAAATACAAAGTGGTCTTGGTAAAATCAACCTCACAGCTGGTTTGTGGTGATTAATTGCTATAACATTATTTTGAATGTCACTGACAAGATTATTTAGTATGGGATATTCCGGAAACACACTCTGACACAAGGATTCAAGTACAAGTAGTTTGAGAGATGATCCTGGAAAATAGGGCGAGCTAAATTGAAATACCCAGAGAACACTTTTTTTCAATAAAGTACACATTATAACACCTGCTATTACAGTGGTTGTCTGGAATCTACTGTTCAGAGTGAACATTTTCTTTGGAAAGCATAAAAGCACATACTCAGAATTATACTACTTACAGTTGGGAGGAAGGTATTAATCCCCTGGAACTTACAGCTACCCTCCACACGCAAGATTGGTGTCAACAGATCCAATAAATAAAACATGAAGCAACAAGATGAAGAACTAACAATTGACTATTGGGAGTATTATAGAATTCAATAGGTGTTGTTCTTAGATGTGTCCCAGAGAGACTCAAATTTTGTCTGAGAAATGAAAGTTGTTTACTTCTAAATATAATGTGGACACAGACTTTTGTCCCCAAATATAGCTTCCCTGGAAAAAGACTTGAAAATATTTTTAAAGAAAACAAGATACAAAGTGAGACAAAGGAATCCTTGGTTAGTGGTGGTGGAGGTCTTGGGTCTGCGTAGATAGGATTCATGAGTCCTTATACATTGTGTGTTTAGAATATATGGTTCATCTTCCCTAGTAATGAGTTTTAACATGTTAGTAAAATTGGTGTGAATTTTGGTCCACAAATGAAAGAATTTGACATGATCTACATTATGTACATATTGACACAAAGCTTAAACTAGACAGGGTGGCTGAAACAGTTTATATAGATGGACTAAATTATATGGTTTGGTTAGAAAACTTGCTTCCAAATAAAATGATTAAATATTTTAATCATGATGTGATCAGAAATGAGTGAATTTAACCTTGTTATTTGATGTCCTTGATGTAATTGTGTTGACTACATCTTTCTATGTTCTCTGCGGTCCTGGTTTGGTAATAAAAGAACACTGAATAGTCCAAAGATTCTAAGCAGAACACTATAATATCTGGCATATTGTAGATATTTCCAGCTAATTCACTGTTACCAACTACATGAACCAGTAGCTATTCACTTTAAGAACTGCCAACTTACTTCTCCAGAAAAAAGGAGAAACAAGGGTGGAAGGAAAAAGTAATTTTTCATAATTTAGGGAAATTTTTAAAACCTGGGTAATTAAAAAATAACAATGTTATTATTTAGGAAAGATATTATAAGCACAAATCCTCACATTTTTAATAAACTGCTTTTATGAGTCAGGCATTTTTATTAAATCACCTATGCTTCTTAATCAAGTATATTTTCTTTCTACATTATTTCTAATATAAATCATAAAGATAATGACACAATGACTACTATTTTAATGCAAAGGTTTTCACAAAGGTCTAATTACAACACCTGAAGGGTTAGCAGAATACATAAGCATGTACTCACTGAGCATTACTTGCATTACTTACTGAGAAGAAGAAAAGTCCATGAAAAAAAAAAAGTCATTTCCCCTTTATTTACTATACAAATGGCCAAGTTCTTTTGGCTCTGGCATGTAAGTCATTTCATTGCTACTACTTAGTTCATTCCAAATAAACAGAGAATACCAAATAGACTTTAATTGTTTCCATTTATATTGAAGCCCAGATACATGGGAAACAGTGAGGTAAAGAGCCAACCACCTCAAAAGTGGTTTGTTCAGTGGAAAATGTAAAAGCAAGTGCCTCATGACTAACCCACTTCTTGAGTTCTATTACTCCATCCACTTTAACTTCTAAAGGGGACTTTTTCCCTGGGGACCTTTTTATTTTTCGAAGATTTGATATGTTTATAGAAACACTTAGTTTACAAAGTAGAAAATAAAACAATCATATCAAGATACCCTGTATAAACTAGCACTCTAGTAAGTTGGACATCTATCTATTAGGTACATAGACTTGTCTTAAAAAGTTGTTTCAAATTTTTAAGTAATACTGTGTTATAACACAAAGAAAGTTTCAAGTGTATCATTAAAAATTAATATGTATATATACTGCAGTAAGTTTAATGCTAAGTTCTAATTCTATCCTCCTTTATTTTGAATTTTCATTTTACACAAAGAAAGTCTCCATCCATATATTGCTTTTACTTTAGAATCAATCAATTCAATTTCTTGTATAAAATGTTGGGAATTTATAATATATTTACTATAGTTTTTTTCGTATTAAAAATATCCATGTTTAACAAATAGCTTAATAATCTTAATAGATGTTTGTGAATGTTGCCATTTTTTTTAAAATGGATGATCTTGGTGGTAGAAACATGTGAATTTCATTTTGTTTTGAAAATATATGAATTTTTTCAATCCATTTTTACCTAAGGCCACATAGCAAATACAGAAGTCAATTATACTAGTAGGCAAAAATGTTAGCTGATATAAGTTAAATTTTGATAAGAATGTTCATATTTGCTTCTCCATTCTGATATCTAAATAAATACTTATTCTCTCTAGCTATATATTTCTCAATTCAGTTTCATCAGTAAATGTGTTCATAATATTTAACTTGTACATTATTACATATTTAGAGTTTTTGCTGAGATACCCTTTCTTGCATTTTTATGAGTATAAGTTTTTTTCAAATTTCAACTCAGGCACCATTATTCAATGATTCTTTTCAAATTATTTCACTTTCAGTAGTTCAGTTATGTGATTCTAAGAATATTTTACTTTATATATGTTCATTCTTCTCAAATATTAATATAAATTTGTATGGCAGTTGATGTTTTATAATTATTTTTACTCTTAGACATGCTTTACAAAGAGTTATTCTACAAGGGTCTTTAATTAATCAAGGTATAATATATATTTGAAAAAGTATATAATTCATAACTGTAAAGTACAAGAAAATTTTCTTAAAATAATCAAACTGTCTAACTAGCATTCAGATCAATAATTATAACATTGTCAATAAACTATATTTTCTTTGGCTCTCCTTCCAGTATTTTTAATCGTGCAGAAAGAATGTATGATCTTCAATTATATGTAAATATACACTTCTCTCAGGAGATAAATGGTATACATTGTAGGTTATTTGTCTAGTCATCTTATATTATCATTTATTCTTTGATCAAGCATATAGAATGTTATTTTTTTCACTGAGGATATTGAAATAGAGGACAATCTCTGTTCTCACCATATATAAGATGATTGATGAAGATTAAATGAGCCTGTGCTTCTTTACTTGCAAACGTATTCATATGTGCCACCAAGAGAATTTGTTTTCCATTGTAGTTTATACCTTTGTTTTTAAAGATATTCTTAAAGAGCAGCATCTTCTCATGTTATGTCTGTAGAATAACAGGAAAAATGTCAAGGGAGCACTATGAGAAGAAAAATAATAAGAAATTGAAAATTTCTATTGGACTCATTCAAAGCTTTTCACCCTGAATTTATTTGAAATAAGGAAATATAGTAAATGTATTTCCATGCACAGAGATAGAAAGAATTTTTTTTACAAATTATTGATTGCTTATGTTCATAAAATGCTTTGGGCTTTCCACTGATTAATCATGTTATTTCCCCTATCATGTTTTATGATAGAGCATTTGGATTAAATAAACCTTTGTATAATATTTGGCTAAGATTAGAGATAATATACAGTCAAATATTTTAAATAATCTGAACATTCTAGAAATATTGTTGAATATTATGCTTTGTTATTTTTAATGGATTTGGGAGGATGTACATGTATGTGTCTTTGCTCAAGAATACAGGAAAGTATGTTACATGTAGGCAAGTATATAAGAATGGATATATGCTTGAATGATGAAGAGTAATTTGTTTTAAGATCAATGCTGGTGACATTCTGGATCTGTAAATCACTACAGAAATGCTATCTTTTCCTCACATGAACCCATAATTTAGTGCATAATTTTTCTCATGCAGCCAGCTGCCTTAAATGTTTACAGAGAAATAGTTGACCTTGAAGAGTTCATGTGTCTTTAAATACTTTTCTCTCTGATTTCTCAACTTTTCTCACTCAACACACTTTAGTGATTATGTCTTTTGCTTTTTTCATCTTGAAAGTTCTTTTTACTAAAAAAGGAAAAGAAGATAAGTTAAAGAAAGCATTTCTTTGAATATTTAATCTAGTGTCATGTTGTCAAGTGTCAGAGGTTAGACCTCAAGAAAGGTAATCATTGTCTTGAGAGACTATATTAAAACTAGGTCATTGTTCCTTTAAAGTGATCATTCAGACTTTTTTCTTTTTTACCCTGTTCTAAAAGCAAGTGATAAAAAGACTAAGTACAAAGATTGTGACTGATTTTGGTGGAAATTTCATAGCTATCATTTTATAATGTTGCTTAAATAGTGATTTCCATGGCTAGATAAATCATGAGTTGATCATGGGAAAACTAATTTTGTAATCTGTGGATAAACTACTATATGTTTCACAAATATCCTGCAAAATTAAGAGTATGATAGAATCAGATACTAATATAATCAATATAATATTGGTTATATTTATCAATGCCTGTTACTACATTTTGATGTAGCATTAGCTATCCATAGTGCTAGTGAGACCCACAGAAATAATTTATCATCTGTGCTCTGGTGTTGTCCTGTGGATACTAATGAGACAAATCTCACTTGAGTTGCCAATTCCATGGCATAGGCAATA
Source organism: Uropsilus gracilis (assembly GCA_004024945.1). Lineage (NCBI taxonomy): Eukaryota > Metazoa > Chordata > Mammalia > Eulipotyphla > Talpidae > Uropsilus > Uropsilus gracilis. The sequence continues at coordinate 25,699 of PVHY01012335.1, read as the reverse complement.
ATATTCTGAGTAAGAACACCACACCTTTTGTTATTAGCAAAATTCTGGTGGTAATGGTTTGCATGCAATTTGTTGGTATAGAATTTTTTGTTATATAAAATAAAATAAAAATATTTAACTTTGATTCCATATATATTATTGAACATTTTCTTTTTTTGTTGCAAATATATATACACATATATGCATATATATGCGTATATATTTGTTACATGTATATGTATGTTACACATATGTAACTATGTACATACATATATTTATGCATGTATATACATATATATATTAAAACTTCATTGTATTCCCCAGGGTTCTCCCTCATATCACCCATGGATCATCATTCCGATCCTCCACATATTTGGCATTTTCTTGATGAGAACTGTTGTGCTCAGCACTCCAAGTTCAACATAAGTACAGTGAATATGACTGTTGACTTCTTAGATTTTCCAGAAGAGTGGAGTAAATTTGTTAGAAAAAGCTATTGAAAGTGTTGCAAATGCTATGAATTATTCTTGACCATACAGGCTTTATATAAGTTTTTGTATAAAGTTGAATAAAATGATGATTTATAGTTAGTTAACCAGGTTAAAGGAATAGAGATAATCCAGAGTCAGATGAGTGGGGGACAGAAAATTGGGAAGAATGGTTTTGTGGAGACAACACTTGCACACATCAAAAAGGAGAAATAAGGATGTTTTCACAATACACTGAATTTCAAAACAGTATTCAGTTTTATTTGGTGAAGAAAGTGTATTACTAACTGAAGAATGCATAATGAGGTGACAAAAGGTTGTTATATATTAACTAAACAGTTAATATTTGAGTTCTGCTCTAGAGTTCTTTACTTTTCCAGGGAATAACACAGTGTCTGCTTTGACATATTATTTAAGGCTCCCCCCATTTTAATTATTAGTCAAAGATATTTCAGATTTGATTTGACTCTTTACAGCTTAATTCTAAATAATTCATGCTTATGGGGCCAATAATATTTGAGTTAAGTTCAGTAGTTATTGTACTAAACCCTGGAGTTATGGAGATCTTGGATGAGGTCCATGTTCTTTAAGAAACATTAGCCTAGGCTTTATGCAGAGATCTGACTAACCCAGGTCTTTACTACCATGACCATGGAGCCAGTCTTTTTTCTAACTCTTGAGTCTCATATTCAATTCTTAAAAATCTTTACATCCTTTTATGATTGTTCTCTAGGAAAACTTCATAAAGTCAGAGAAGATACGTAAGATTGGCAAATTATTAGAAGGATGGTAGTCATTACAGTAATTTCAGAACTGTTTTTTTAAAAAAAAGTAGGATTATTATATTATCTTCAGGATATTTCAGAGAATACTACTTATTTCCTCTAAGATAAATATAATTGGTAGTTTTACTCTTTCTCACCTATCTACATTTCCTCAAATGTTGGTAATATTTGCTTAAATGTCATTACATGTATGGAAACAACTGCATGCATATTAATGATGGGCAAGAGCAAAATGTAGATATTGAAGTTTTTGAGTGTCAGTTGAGCATTTTGTGATTGTCTGAAATTCCATACTGAGAAAGATATTATGAGATGCCCAAAATCCATACGTTTTCATAGAATATTAAAAATTATTATTTTCATAGACTATGAAAATTATTTCAGACTATTGCAAATTATTAATTTGTTTCTAATTAAATGTTTAAGATTTGTTGGTATAAAAATATTTCAGTCATTGGTAATGTATATCTCTGCATAATGAAATATACAAAAAATGAAATTTACCTTGTTTAACTGCTTCACTGTTCATTCGCTCCTCCCTTATATAATATTATCTCCATTTTCTTTTCTCCATTCTCAGATCTGTTTTCACATTTTCTTTTTTTTCCCTTTTTCTTTATTTATATTTTCTTTAAGAGAAGACTCAATCATAACTCACAGAAAACAAATAGCTTACCCCCTTTACTCTTTCTTTGCATTTTCTATATCAGGAACAAACTAGCTTTCCTACTGGACAATTTTATTATCCTGATTATTGAATCCAATTCCAAAGTATATATGTTTATTTTCAGATCAGCAAGCTCCCCCCTTATATAATATTATCTCCATTTTCTTTTCTCCATTCTCAGATCTGTTTTCACATTTTCTTTAAGAGAAGACTCAATCATAACTCACAGAACACAAATAACTTAGCCCCTTTATCTTTCTTTGCATTTTCTATATCAGGAACAAACTAGCTTTACTACTGGACAATTTTATTTTCACCTCTACATTTTCTATTAGATATGCCCCGATTTAATATTAGTTTCAACATACTAACTCATCTCTAGTATGAGAAAAAGCCAACCATCTTTTTTGTTTTATGATTCTATTTTGTAATTTTCTATTATCTCTTTTCTATTCTTATTATGTAAGAAATGTTGATAATAAGAAAGTGAACCGTGATGCTATTATTGACAATTTAAGGAACTGTTCTGATTTGTTTCATAAAAATATATTCCATAAGCACATAAAATTTGCATATTTATCATGAAACCTTTATATTAATTCATTAGCATACAACTATTTGAATATTTAATATGAAAATTTTATATTAACCCAAGTTGGTAATGAAATAATAACTGCTCCATAACACATTAACCTTGTAAAATTTATTAACTTGCTTTTTCTGAATGAATTAAAGAATCCAGATATATTTTCAGGTAAATTTTATTTTTGGAAGAATCACTTTCTGATTTCCTATTCACTAAGTTGCTCATGACCTCAAAGATAATTTGCATAGTCACAAAATTTAGGGAAAATTTAACATAGTCAACAATCAAGTAATGACATTCCCAAAAGATGATACTTATATTTAGATATTATTAGCTGGTCCTATTTTTTTAAGAGTTAGATAAAAGGTTAGTATGAAATAGCAATCCCATGAAGTATAGGAAAAGTCTTTCTTCTATATTGGTATTGAGAAGTTAGTGAAAAAAGACAGGACAATAAAATTGGAAATATGATGGCTATATCACTGAAGCAAAGATTTTTACTTGTGATATAACTATACAATATGATATTTATCATAGGTTCTTTAAAACTCTAGGAAATTAAGTTCTTCAATTCCAAAGAAGTATAAACCATTAGTATTTCTTAGATTCAGTTCTGATGTCATCAAAATGAAAAATAATTGTTTTGATTAATTTTAAATAGTCAGTATTCTTCCTTTTATGTGAAAACACATGTCTGTAGTAAACTATCAATTTAGATTTAGTAGATCCAATATGAATTTAGATTTAGTAAATCTAGTATAAATTTAGATTTAGTAATTTTTTTGTGGACCTGTTATTTGGTTTGTTATCTTTTTAACTAATTATGAATAACTATGGACTCTAAGAACTCTGGTATTAAATTGTAGTTCAATTTAATTGCCTGATCATCACCATATATATATATATCACCACATATATCAGAATATATATGGTGATATAGATATGGTATACATATATACATCACCATATATATTATATATCTAATATTAACTTCATCCTAGATTACCCAAACACAATCACTGGAAGATGGTACTAAGTATGTTCTTTTAAAAACCTTGGGGGACTATGAATCATTAACTAATAGTTTCTGTAGCTCTACCAATCTAGTTAATTACATTGCCTACTTAAAAACTTTCATGTTTCTCCCCACTAATTCAAAGATATCAATAATAGTCATTCATATCCTTCTTGTTAGCTCCTTACTTTTCTTGTAATGCTGTTATAAACATAAAGAACAGTAGAGCAAATAGTCACATCTGTTGGCTTACAGATACATCTTTTTAGAAAATGTAGGCAAAATAATCTTCCTTTCGGCATGTTCAATTTAAGATAGCTGGGTAGACATTTAGCACTTAATTTTGCCATTAAAATTTTCAAATATCATAGTTCTTTTCCTATATCAGTTTTATTTGGTCCACAGATGGAGAGGTAGAATATACCCTATTTTAATAATATTTACCCTTTTGCTGAACTAATTAAACCAAAGCAAGCTATAATTTCATAATTTCTATTTAGCCAAGATGCCTTTGATCATATTGCTAATAAACTGCAAAGGTATTTGCCTTATTTGCTACTCATTTTTTTAAAGCTCACCAACTCACCAACTAAATGCTTCTTAAATCATAACCAAAAAAACCCTCCATACACTTGATCATTTCATTCAAGTCTATAAACTGCTTCTAAATGTTGCGTGAGGTATTTTTCCAGGGTATCCCACAGTAAACACAGTGGCCTGGATGTGAGTCCTCACCTGCACAGATAAGAATTCAAAATGGACATAAGTAGACATGGAGAGAGGAGTGAAGGGAAAATGAAAGGTTTATTTATGAAGGGAATTAGCTTGAGTATATGTGAGAGAGAAAGATGGATAGATAGATTAATTGGCTAACATGTAGTTAAGTACCATCTGTTCTGGTAACAAGATGTCAGTCAAATGAACTGAAGCAGAAGGGGAAAAAAAAACAAGAGGTCCCAGGCCCATATGCATTAGAATATATATCAAATAAGATATATATATTTATCATGTGTGCTATATTTACCATATACATGTTGTATTTATCATATATATCACATATATATTGCTTTTATATATTATTAAAAAAGAACATAAATTCCTGATTTAAAGAACCTATAATAAATCACATTATAAAGTTGTATTATCCTTTGATCCACATCTCAGGAAATTCAGGTTAAGCATTCTGGGAATTTTATGTTTTAAGGTGGTCCTGTATAAGGTGGGGTTCAGAATGGTGAACCTCCCCTTTGTAATGGCCATTATATATTTGTAGATTCTATTATTCCCTGAATTATTAGTTTAATGTCAAGTAAAATATTAAAAATACTCATTTTCATTGACTTATTTCATCTCTGCTAATGATAATTCTAATTGAGAAGGCTTGATCTATTAATCAATACCTCACAATAGGTGAGGTAGATGTTTTTGCCATCTTATACTTACAAAAAATCTGGTAAAAATAAGTGTTAAACTACCACATTTGGTACTCATAACCTACTGAATATAAAAATGAAAGACAGAGTCATTCTAAAGGATACCCTCTTCTCAGTTAGTGATGCTTATTGAAATATTCTGTGATGAAACCTTGAGCAGAATTTACTTAAACTTTACATGCCTTATGCAGAATTTAAAATAAAATCAACTAATTTTGAACTTGTAAAATAGACCTCATTTTGTTAAAAATTTTTCTAGAACATTATAAAAAATGAGGTATTTTTGTCTGTATTTGGTTCACAAATTTCTAATGCATTCACTTTATAAATATTTATTTCAAGATCTTATTTCTCATGTACCAACTCCTGCTGTCTATGACATAGCTGAGAATTTGATATTTATATATGTAACTTTTTCAAGATTAGAATAATAATAATCCTGTTATAGATTAAAACTTAAGAAAAATATTTAATTATTCCATAATATGTTAGCTAGGTGCATGCTATTAAAAAAAAAAAAGAATACTGGCAAATTAATGAGTTTTCTGTTTAATACAAATATTCCTAGTCTTATAAATATACAACACATTTATGTTAATTATGAAAACTGAATATATTTCAATTTTGTAATATTTTAAAGTACTTCAGAAACAGAAAAATATCTTAGTTACATACTTTCATGTAAGTAATCCTTTCTCCAGAAATAAAGGTTTAAAGGAGGTGGTGGGTGGTGTGATGATTGTGATTTTATTTTATGTACCTAAAGATATATTGGAAGTGCTTGGTTGGGCTGGATTGGAGGAAAAGACAAGTACCATTTCAAGAGTGAATGTGATCTTCTATCCTATAAACCTGAAAGAAGAGTTCCTAATTTTTGTTTTACCACACCCCAGAAGAGTTCCCAAATTTCAAGACTGACTATTTTAAGACAGAGTAATATTCAAATATTAAAATGTAATGTGACAGGCCATTTTTAAAATATGAAGTTACATACATTTGCCTGTCTTTATTTAAACCTTTCTTTAATGAGAAAGACACTTTTAAAAAATTAGAATTGATTTATTTGTTCATCAATATGTAGCTCTACCAGAACCTCAAAACAAAACAACAAAACAAAAGTTACTTAAAAAAAAATAAACTAGACAGGTAAAGCCCTCTGTTTTTATTCCTTTCTTCCTGTATAATTTCAATCATTGTATTTATGCCTGTGTGTGTGTTTGTCTGTCTCTCTATCTTGACATGTGTATTTTTCTTTACACAATTTAGCATGGTCCTATTGAAATTTAGTCCTATTATTTTTATGTTAAAAATTTTATCAATTGCCCTAGAGTTTCTTTGCCAGTACCTTAGAATCTGCTAACAGTTTGATATAAAAAAAAAACTCTTTGCAATTATGTTTACCCAAAAATATTCTGTTGTTTGTATCCTTTATATTTCAGCTCCTTTATATTTCTTTTTAACCCACTCAGTTACTGTGGTGAGGAGTTTGGCTGGTAGCCATATTGTACTCTACAGCTTTTTTCCAAGAGGAACATTGTAAAAGGGTGTGAGAAAGAAAAAGAAAAGTCTTAATTTTAAGTAGATTTATGAATAATTTAAGAATAAAAATAATTTTATTATGACTAATTTTTAAATAAATTGTCTTTACCAATACTCTGAAACTGGGGTTGTTTGCTAAAAAGTTTATTTTCAATTTGCAAGTACTTGAGGGACTGTAAAAACAAAATTTGACAGATGCCAATGGGTATGACCTCTCTTCTCAGTTAAAAAGCAAACAAACAAAAAAATCTCTAAAATATTATATGACAGTCAAGGTACATAAAAAAGTATAACACACACCACACATAAACCACAAAAAATTCCAAGTTCATGTCTGCAATTTTAAATATCTATTTTAGGAATGTCTAATCAGTGCATTTTCTGTATTACTTTTGCCAAAATCAGCACCATTTTATGGAGAGTTCTAATTTTATTATTCAGTAAGAATGCCAATTTTCCCTAAAATCTGCAAAAGCTCCATTGAACATCTATCTGCCCTGTTCCCTATTAAACACCATGTATTAGTTAGGGTATCAGTACCCAATGTAACAACCTCTATCTCTGGAGATTTAAAGTAAAATGTGGTGTAAATGGTCACTTGAATGCTATGGTCTGCCCAGTGATTTAATGATGCAAGCACCTTCAGTTTTGTAGTAGTTTTGACTCCTGGCTCTCAAAGCTTGTTATATCTAGATCAAATATAAGAAAAGAACATTAGAGAATCATATTTAACTTGAAATAATATACTCATATACCAGCTATAAAGTCTAGTCAGTTGTTTCTATACAGATAAAATAAAATATTCTAATCGAATATGAGGTTGTGTGAGTTTAATTCAAAGTTAATGTCTGTGGTAGAATATGACTTTGATAAAACAATCATGATTATAGTTGATTTGAAGTAATGTTTTGGGGTGCTTTAGAAATTTGTAATTTAGAGATGATCCTTGTCACAACTTTCTATTTAAGTTCCCATTATGATAAATATATATAAAGCAAATGTAGGCTATTGTTACTTATATCATAAAACTTTTTTTTATTTTTCATATTCTTCCAATATTCAAAATTCTGCAGTTAAATAATCATATCAAATATTGTTACATTAAAAAAGAAATGGTACTGGCAACTCTGGTTCCAATATTGTCCCATGCAGACAGCTTTTAACAAACCTGTCCCTTTCACTGTATCTCTCTCTGCCCATTTTGTTGAGCAAGTTCCTTATCTTTTTCTTAATAAACCTGAAATTTGAATATAGAAAATGGAATTATTCCAAATTAAGAATTCTAGAAGCTAGTTGAGTGCCTAGAACTGATAGAAGTAGCAAAAGCCTCTAGAAACAGAACTTTTAAAAGCTAAAGAGTAACTACACTGTCTGTTATACTTTCCTCTTTTGATGAAATAAGGTTTATGGAGGACAGCTCAATCATTAATTACTTTCTTTCTTGTACTTGAATAATGGTCACTATTTTTCATTTCTAGATTCATTAACTGGTTTGGTTTAATTTTATTCTAATGTTACTGTTTGATATTAACTGTATGACTCCAAGACAAAACATTTTTTTGAAATTTTGAAAGTCACTGAAATAGTATAGCTATTTGGAAATGACAACATGTAATGTAAATATTTCTATTCGTAATCCAAAATTTCTATCTATATTAGAGTATAATGAGTTGGGGCTTTCAGGGTATTGTTTTTATTTGATTCTTTGCAAAGAAGTTTATTTTGGCTTGTAAAATAGGAAAAAAAAAATCTTATATACATGTCCTTCTAGAAGAAGCTAATGTTTTATATATATATGTTTATATATATGTATTATATATAATGTTTTATATATATGCACTTACATGCTTATATACAGACTCAAATATAGACTGTATTTGTCAGGGGATTCATTGTATATTGACAAATCATTATTTTTATTCTCTGATGAAAAATGCTAATGAATGAGAAGAATTTAGTCATAATTTTAATAAGTTGTATACTTTTTAAGGTATTATTTGATATAATGATAGCATACATTTTATTATTTGTTTTCTTACATCTTTGTTAATATTTGGATAGTTTTGATTTTTTTTGCTCACATGTAGTTCCAGTAGTAGTTTTCTCTCACCACTGTCCCTTATTCCCTTTCCTTCCCTTTTATAAACTCTTTCTCTCCCGGTCCCCTGCTATATACCTCAGAAATACAATCAGTTTACAAGTTTTATCTTTCTCTTTCCCTTTTATTTGGCTTATCTCTACCCCCCCCATATAACTTAAACTATCTTATATTTATACTTTCTTTCTGATTATTTCACCTAGCATACTCCTTTCCAGCTCCACCCATATTGTGGCAACTAGCATGATTTTGTTTTTTTGACTGCTGATCATTATGTGTGTGTGTGTGTGTGTGTGTGTGTGTGTGTGCTGTGTGTGTTTGGTTATTGTAAATATTGCTTCAGTAAATATAGAGGCTCCAGTTACTTTCTGCTTGGTGTTTGTGTTTTTGTGTCTTTTAGATAGGTTGTTAAAATTGGAATCACTAGGTTATAATGTAGGTCCATTTTTAGTGTTTTATCCAGTCCACTTTCTGAACAAAATAATATCCCCTTAAGGTCTAAAGAAGTCCTGTCTGATCCTAACTTTCAGAGATATTATGAGATACATAGCCTAGAGGATAAATTAGTAACAAGCCCTCCTCTCTCTCTTGCCCCTCCCATTCTTCTTATTTTTTAAATTTTATGCCATTGACAATTTCTTTTATGTCTAGGTTAACTTCTTATATAATGCCCAAAGCTCTGAAGTTTTCTTCTGCTTTCTTCATACTTAGATTCAGGTTAAATATTATTTTTTATTAGAATGTTTATATGCATGAATGAGAATCTAATTGTGTAATATAATATTGATAATTCTGAGTTTGTTGCTTACAAGTGCCCTCCATTGCAAGGTTGCCACTTTCCTTTGCTACATTAATAGTGACATATGGCATAATATTTTGAAAGTATGTGATAACCTATTCTCCAATAGTTTGATCTGGTGATGATCAATTCATGATTCTTATTTACGTAAATAAGTAGGATGTTTATGGCATGGTCATTTTCTCATGTTATCCTTTTTGCATTAGTTTATCTAATTATGTAAAGAAGAGTTTTCATTCTATCTTTTAAAGTGTCACTAAAAATAGGGATTTTTAAAAGTTTAATGCTATAAAATATTTTATATTCAAGTCATTCAGAATCTAAATTGTGATGTAATAAAATATATATATAGCAGCTGGACTGTGTCATCTCCAGTATACAACAATATGAATGAATCTCATGGAAATAGTACTGATTTAAAGAAATTATTAAAAGTTATTCATCATGATTCCATTTTGTGAAGTTACAAAATAGATAACATTTATATGTATTGTTAGAAGTCAGGAGAGTGGTCAATCTTAATGGTACATAAGTGTTATTTGTCTTGTTCTCATAATGTCTGTTTCTTGATCTGGGAATGGGTCTAGTGAATAAAAATATTGAAAATACATCAAATAATGACCCTACAATCTTAGTCTGTTTATATATTGTATGCCAGTAAAGGATTTAGAAAATGAACAGATTTGTTACATTTGGCAAAGTTCTCTTCTTTGATATCTTTATGTGTTTTTATCAATCATTATGAAGTTCTTGATTATTCTGGCCCCAATATATATTCCATGTCCAGCTTGCACTTTAATTCTCAAACCTGAAATCAGTACTGCTCCACAACAGCTGTTTCCATTTAGAAACCAAGATCTGGGCACTATGCATGCTAAGTGCTATTGAAGTGTCAGTGACATCACTGTTTGGCCTTTCCAACAAATAGAAAAAGAAAACCAAAACAAATACAAGAACACACTTTTTTTCTCTCATTTTGAAGTCATCATCATATTTCTAGTTCAAATTCAACTAGAGTTTTTCTCAACTTTCTATGATATTTATATTTCCCTTTACCATGGTAGAACTCTGATTTCCAAGAACATCAATTTTATTTCTTCTTTTTGCTTTTCTTAAAATATGGAGTAGATTAAGCACTTCTATCAAAAGCAAACCCTCAGAAGAAAACTGGATTAGCAGTTAGTACATTTGCTACAACTTACTGTTTCTCATTTTTAATCATTATTTTAACTATGGTCTTTCTATTTTCTCAGGATATATGATGTTTATGTGTAATTACCTCACCTTATAGCCTTCTTTAATTTAATCATAAATCTGTAGTTAATACAGTATTGTTCGCCACTAATCATTTGTTAAACACTCAAGTTTTTACTGACTGGATAATAAGGCCTTGGCTTGTTCTTTTTTTTATTTTTTTTTAAGATTTTAAAATGTGCTAATTAAGTGTTGTCTTGCTTTGTATTTTGTTGTTTAGAAATATGATGCCAACATGATTTTAATCTAAGTCACTTGCTCTTTTTACCAAACAACCTAGATTCTTTATTTTTACGATCTAAGTGTTCTTTGAGAAGTCTCAGTGTTGACCTTTCTGATCGAATTTTCCCACTACCAGGGGAGACTATTTAAAATGTTAAATTAGAGTTTCTTTTGTTTCCAGTTTTCTTAGATTGTGATTTTAATATTAGTTTTCATTTTTGATTGCTATTCCTCAAGGAATCTATTTATTCAAATAATGAATTACTCATATATATATTTTTTAATTCTAAAATTTTTCTCTGGTTCTCCTCACTTGGATTGAAAGCAGTTTTTGTTTTCTATTCTGTCTCTTTAATGTTGCAAAGTGCTCTTTATTGTAATTATTTAAGTTAAATCTATCATTTCTTAGAAATATTGGATACTCTTCAGATTTGAAATTTCTTCTTCAATTTCCTCCCTAAATACAATAAACTAATATAATGACTTTGTTTTTTTCAATCCACTTGAATTTTTATCTTTTAAATTTCAGATTTGAGGTAATACATGAATAGATGAACATGCACTTACACACACACATTTTATTCTTTATCGTCAAGACTTTCAAGGATACTTTTCTATCATGTTACCTGTTTCTCCCTGAAAACAATATTTTCCCAAGATTGACATTCCTGGACCATTTCTGATCCTATGTTCTTTCAAGCTCTATCTCAGTTTTAATTTTGCAAGTGAAGCTGTTGATAACATTTGTCAAATGTTCGTATGAGCTTTGAGAATCTCTTTCTCAGAGTAATTCTGTGTCCCAAATGCTACACCTGATTCTCCTCTTTCCTCCCTTCACAACACGCACACTCTATTTTAGCACAAACAGAAACTAAATGTTTTTATTATGACAGTTCTCCTGTTATTTGCACATCATTTAAAATGTTTAGCATATTGTAGCTCTTGTTTATACATTATCTGCAGGTTAAGAGTGTTTTGATTTTTCTCTTTAGTTTGATTTATATGACTTTTTGGAGCATGAGATGAGAGATACAGATTTACATTGCTTCTATTACCCTACATATACACTAAGCACTTTTAAAGAAGATTAAAGTTACAGTTGTTTCATTGCCAGTTATGATGTTTTAATATACATGATATTTACATAACCTATAGCTTAATATTTTAACATTCAGCAACTATGTACAGAGAACGGTTGTGTGCCAAATCTGAGCATTATATCTTTTCACTATAATACATTGGCATCTAGATTATTAAAATTTACATTTCCAATTCTTTAAACATTCCCACTTACTAAGTTATAATAAGGATAATTTTTGAATCCAATATCTTATAGTTTTTCATCTGCTATGTAAATATTTTTTCTACTTATTTTTTTAAATATTACTAGTTTTAATTTTCATAAATCTAATACATTGAGGCTATTTTCCTAATAGTGAATATTAAGGGGATAGATAGATTTTTCACAAAGCACATTAGAAGCATCATATGGCCTTCTAACAACCGATAGTGATTATTATGCTTTGATTCTAAGCTAAAGACCAATAGCCATCACAGACTTCAAAGTTTCTGGTGAAATGAAATAATGCTCAGGCTTGTCACAGAACAGTATTTTTACCTCTTTGATGTTTTAGTCGTTGTAACATCTATGATAGAAAAGAATTCAAGTGAAGGCTGGGCATGGTGGCGCACGCCTGTAATCCCAAATCCCAGCTACCTGGGAAGCTAAGCCTGCTGTTCCACAGGCAAAAATACAAGATCTATTCCCCCCCCCCAAAAAAAAAGGAAAAAGAAAAGATTCCAAGTGAGACACAGAGACACAACTTAATGGAGAGAGATAAAAAGTAGAATTATGCTTTATTTCTGTTGCTCTGACAGAAACTGTCTTCTATTTATTCCCTTGTACAAAAAAATTAACCAATTAAGTGATGTTTCTATGCTATGTTTATAAATTAATTTATTTATATTGTTTATATATTTATACATGCATATATATATATATATATATATATATTTACCTCATTGTATTCCTTTGGGTTCTTTCACCACCATATCATCTGTAGACTATTACCTTGATTTTTGCGCTTATCTCTTCCTGATTTCTCTCTCCCTCACTACCCCTTCTTAACTGCATGTTTTCATTCTGTTGTCAGCTTGTTAGCTTTGACTTTTTCTTGGTCTTTTGTTTGTTTTCCCTATAAATCATGTAAATAAATCTGTCCTTTTCTTTCTTTCTGTCTTTTCTTTCCCTGTAAACCACATTTAAGTGAAATCATCTGTCTTTTTCTTTCAGGCTTATTTCTACTAACATGATTTCTTTTAAATCCATCAATGTTATCATAAATGCTGCTATTTTTTCTTTATGAGTGCTGAGTAATAATCCATTGTGTAAACATACCACAACTTTTTCCATCCATTTTTCAATTTTGGGACATTTGTTTACAATTCCAAATATGGTAGCCAGAATTTGGAAACAAACTATTTACAATTTCTTTATATATTTATAAAACTAGAAATTTGTTAATATACTAAAATAAAGGGATCATTTACCCACTTGCCATCAAATTTGAATACTTTGCACAATGTTTATTTTGTGTGTGCTAAATTGCATATAAATATTTCCCCATCAGCAATGACTCTTAGGTACCCTTTATCATTGACTTACTGCAACTTTCTAGAGTATGCATACTTATTTAGAGGAATGAGTTAGTAATGACACCATAGAATAGTGGCTAACAGCTGGAAGCTAAAGGAGCTACTTAGATAGGACATCAAGGTAAAGAAACGTAGTTGATATTGGAGTGGAGATTGAAATGAAAAGCATTTTGAAATTTTAAAAAAATGACAAAATGAGACACTAGATATCAAACAGAAATTATAACATAAAACTTCATTCTGTATTTTATTTTGACTATGAAGTTGTGAAGTCTGAAAATTTGAAGGAATGCAATTATATATTGGCTTATGCTTCCATTATTTGAATGTCACTTGATAACTAGTAATAGTGGTTACTTTTAGTACTAGATTTTGTTGATTTATAAAGCAGAAAAAGTCCATGCTGTATAATTTAATGACTTGCATTTAATTTATTAACTGTAACTCCTGTAGTTACAGCTAGTAAAAGAAATATGATATTGTGTTTAATTTCTCTTCATCTCATTTATTAAAACACATTTAAATTTTGTTTTGGAGGGAAAGAAAACATGAATGTGTGTGTGTGAGTGTGTGTATGTAAGAGATAATGACTTAGAAAATTGGAGAATGTCTTTAATACCCAGTGTAAAATTGGAATTTTGTTAGTTTCCTTATGTATACACATCTCACTTAATTCTTAGGACATGACATAGATATTGAAAATAAATCTTGAATTAATGAACAGCTTACCTGAAGGCATAAGGCGAAAGGAGTCAGCATTTGAACATATAACTGATTCTATGGACCCATTTATTTTCTATTTAGCTAGATTTCTATGCTAAGATGTATATTCTGAGTTACCTATGAAGCATTCCATATTTTAATCTTTGTTCTTGAAAATACTTTAAAAAATGTATTTTTCATATTTCTTTTGGATGACATTTTAGTTCCATATACTTAATTCTTTAAACTCTGCAACTATATAAAATTAAATATTCCAACTTGTATATTTAACAGATAGTTTTACCTAGAACTAAACTGTTATTGTGGTGGCATTAACCACATTTAGTTGCTATAATTAAAAATAAAAAGTTTTTGTACTTAATGAGCAAGATGGTAGAATAGAAAACTGCTGACATTTCTTCCTCCCATTAACCAAATATACTGCATCACCTGGATAATTCCCATACAAAGAAAATTAGAAATTTATTGATCTTATACATCAGGCAAATGATAAAATATTCACATCAAATGGCTACAAAAAGTTGAAATTCACTTGTATACTACACATACCTTGCATTTCAGCATATGTCTTTCAATCAGGAGTGAGTTCCCAACTCCTGGTACCTCCTTGATGGACGAGGGAGTTCATTACAACATCCTTACTTTTATGACTCCACTCAAGGGTCTGTCTCCCTGAGGATTCAGTAGGGCTGAGATCCAGGAGTTCTTCAGTACCATATTCAGTAGAAAAATAGAGTTTAAATCCTGCTTGAGCATGTCTCACAGCAATCCCTCTGGGCTCGGCACCAAGGAAGTAGGAAAGCACAAGGTTCCTAATTTCTTCCAGGAGAAGACTGATGACATGCTTTTCTGTTCAATTGTAAAAAGACTTCTCTTTAGGCTGTTTCATGGAAATGTTAGGGCATATAATTCTTGTCATTATTAGTAGTATTTGATGAAGTAAATTTTCTTACATCTTTGTTAAATTTTGACAGTGTGGGTATTGTTCTCATCTCCTGTGTTGTCATTCTAGCTCAACCACCACTGAAACACCCATGCTCCTCCATGATAGTCTATTGTATATTACATTATTATACTATGTTAACTTTAGTTCTCTGTTATTCTAATAGACATTTGGGAATTTCTTGCCCTCTCCTGCTATATCCCTCCAGTGATAATGCAAGTGTCCAGCTTCATCCAGAAAAGAGTCTGTCCACACATACAACACTTAACCTTTTTTGGCTGCTACTGAAAGAATCAGCTTCTAAATTCTTTAGCAGTTATACCTCAGCAAAGTTGGAAAATTTCACTTTATCATTCACAATAACCACCTTTCTACTGCTTGATATTCCACATGACTAGCAGATACTGTAGATGACAGATACAGATAATTTCCATTGCTGCAGAAAGTTCTAGTGAACAGTATTGATATAGAATCACTGGCCAGCTGACCAGTGATTCAAACATTGAATGATTTTTGTTTTGCCATATATTTGACTAACTTTTTGCCAAACTTAGTATCTTAGTTCCTTGCCTTCTTTAAGAGGAGTATAACTCCTATTGACAGTTTCTGTGAGATAAGTTTAATATGCTGTTTCTCATTTTAATTTCTGGAAAATTTCTTTAGTATGCAAAAATTATCAGTGATTAATTTGAAAGATAGACCTCTTTTTATCAGTAAATGATATACTCTCATCTTTTGCTCCTTATTTCTTTGCTACTAAATGTGCCTGCCTATTTCATCAACTGATAGTAGACATTTAAAATTTAAGTTATCATAATCCTCATCAATAACTTTAAAAATAAGAAAATAGTTTACATTATATAAATCATTACATTGCTGAACTTTACAAATTCAGTTTAAATTTAGTAAAATCATTATTCCCAGATCATTCAAAAAGAGAGAACAAGTTCACTTCACTACTTTTATACACTGATATTCTGTTTATCAACATTACCCAGTAGCCTCATCCATACTCTTTAACATTATGAATAAATCATTGCATTTCTGTTGTCTGTTATTACAATGTGCAAAAATGACAGGGTGGATTTTACCAAATTTGGAACAGCTGGAACTGAGGTGCAACAAGAGGCCTACATGAATACTAATTTTAGAGAGGCATGCTGTATGAATTTTGATGTTTTGTACAGAGAAAAAAATGACAGGGAAGTTTCAAATTTGAAATTCAAATGAAAAATCACAAGTGCAGATAGTTGAAATTAGAAAGGTGGGATTGATAACTGGACTTTTTCTTACCTGGGTAAATATCAGTAAACTGCATTAGAGTGAGTTTAACTAGAAACTGATTATTTAGTGATATTTAGAAATTTCCCAAGAAATTGTATGCCATACTTACTAATTTTTGTGAGTCTCATAATGACATTAGTAAAGGAGGAAATCATGTAACTTTCTTTGGATGGGAACATTTTTATAGTATTGCTGAAGGATTTGGCAAATCAGAATAGAGGTTTGCCGAAGATGGTTCAAAGATTGAGAAACAACCACCTACTTGGAGATGATGGTAATATAGCATCTGTGGATTAATGTTTCAACTAATGTTTCGACTGTATTTCCTAAGCCAGTTGCTACTAATATCATTGATATGCCTTGGGATGTTCGATTGAATTTTGTTTTCTTACTACTCACAAGAATTAAACCTCAATTTGTGAGACTTGTGTTAATTCTTCTCTTTATATCATCTAACAAACTTTGCGTAATCTAATAAATTTTATACATACAGGGAAAAACAAGTTAGGTTGTGGAGTTGAAATAAGTGGATAGGGAAATAAACAGAAAGTAAACACTTTTGAGATTCTTGACAGAGCTGTTACTATAGATCTATAAATAGAAACATGGCCCAGGGTGATCACTGAAATCCTCAAGGGCACAGCTGTTCTCCTTTTATTTTTCTACATCCCTGCTCAGTGGAATCAACTAGAAAATCATTCTATATTCTCAGAACTGTGAGAATCATAATAGGAAAACCTAAAATTTGCATTCACTGCACCAAAAGATTTGTGTTCTTTCAAGTTCAAAGGAACAAAACACATTTAATTGAAGACAACTTAGTGTAGAGGAAAACCTGATTTGGAGATAAGTTCATGTCCTAGCTCTATCACATCCTCCTAGTATGACTCAGGATAAACTTTATATGTCATGTGACTAACAGAAAATGAAAATACTATCTGTTATAACTTTGACATTAAATGAAATAGTTATGTATACAACTTCTGGCACCCATCATTCACTTCCCTTCTCCTTTTGGCACTAAACTACCTGTACGACACATCCTTGATAAATACTAATGACTTTATAAGCTCTTGGAAGATATAGATCTTATTATAATTAATGGACAATAGAGTAGTGATGAAGGAAATATATAAACATAATGCAGAGTGGAGAAGATAGAAAAGAAGATCTTGAGCATTGTAAAGATAATACATGTTTTGCCATTGGTTCAGTCTGGTGGAAAGGTAGTGTTTCATACATAAAGTGTAGATATCTGTATTACTTTTATGATATGCATTTTCATTAACAAAAATAAAGTAACCTATAAATATTGCAGCTGTAGAGACTCTCTATGTTTTGAAATGTACTATATTAATGGTACATCAACATATTCATCCTTTCTAAAAAAAAGTTGCTTACCAATGATTTAGACACAAAACAAATGAGGTTGGATAGGAAAAGAATGCATTCTTATTTTAATAATGTTTGAGCATTTTTGAAGAGTGCACATTCCTATTGCTTATTCTAAGCTCTGTTTCAGTTTCAAAGGATTAAATGAGATATAATGTCAATATAAATATTGGCTTTATGATAATTGCCAATATGTTTTATCAGAGCAGACATATAATAAATAAGATACATAAACCTAGTCCTTGGAAATTAAAGGTTGTTTCTAGTGTTCCATAAACCTAGAGGTTGAATTATTAATTTTAATCTCAAAAGTCTATTTAAATGAATTAAAATGCAATTTAATTCTTTAGTATTAAAATATCCTGCTAACTTTGTTAGTCATTTGCAATAATTACATGATTAATTTATACTTGGAACTTGTTGAACTATTTTTTTTGCATTTGATTGATTATTCAACTTTATTGTTTTATTGTTGTACCTGCTGATTAATAGAAATATTAACATTTCATAACTTGCAAACTCTTATTTCTGGTACTAAAGGTTTCTCCGTGTTTACTACCGTTTATATTTCAAAAATAAAACGTTTCCTAAATTAAGACTATGTTTTCACTAAGTATAAATAGCCTACTTAACTTTTAGATTAAGGTGGCATATGGGTTGGACTTTTTTGAAACCACTGTCAACTTCTCTTAGAAGTTCACTGATATTTGAAGAGTAGAGGGTACCACCATGTCAACCTTCAACATGATGGGAGGTAGTGTGTATAGTGGGAAGAAAGTCATATCAGATATGGGATTGTTTTATATTTGATTAGTAGTTGAACAAGGAGAGACTACAGGTTGATAGCTCTGTATACTTTGAAAATTCATTAAATGAGGGAAAATAGTTCTCAACTGCTCTGTTATTATGATGAATTAATACTATAATAGACTCAAAGTTTAAAAATAATTAGCCCTATCATAGAAAATAAGAACAATCCCTCTGTATCTCAAGAGATACTAATCTATCAGAAGAGATAGTTAACAAATGAACATAATAAATAAAATTTAAAGTTGAAACTTGATTCAGCTGATCATAGATCACATGCCTCCTTCTTAGCCAGATCTTCTTTGAACTTCTAAACTTAAGTCAACTGTATGGCACTCTGTTCATCAGCCTGTATTTTTTCTTATTACTTATGACCATCAGCTATTATATAATAGTTTGCCTTGTAATTGCTTCTCTTCCAGAATATAAACTGCTTGAAGGAAAAGTGTATATAATTTGTCTACCACTATCCTCAGTGCCTATAGTTCCTGGGCAGACTGTAGGAGATAAATAAATCTTTGTGAATGAATGAACTAACTGAAAACTTAATTGATGCAAAATACTGTTTATAATGCTTCTGGGGCTTAAGTATGAATATTTGAACTAAATATAGAGATATTAAACTAGAGTTAAAAGTGTTTCACTTTGGACAAGTGAAATAAATAATGTACAAAGAAATTAAGCTCACCACTCTAGTTAAGGTGCAAAGAATAATGGAGCTGAATACGTCAGAGAGAGCACAGGGATATGAAAGTGAATTCTATCAATACAAAACCATCTATTACAGCTTATTATGGTGGTGGTGAGAAATATGAGAGTGTTAGTGCAGGTACATAGGCTGTGTTTCTCCATTGTTTTTTTTCCTAAGACTACTGGGGAGGAAGCAAATATAGTCTCTAAATGGATGGTTCAATTGTGTGTTTTTCATTTCTGTTATCACAAATTAGCATACATTTATTTCAAATTATTGGTGAAGTCATTTTATAAACAAGTATTCTCAAAAAATTTTAGCAACTGAAATTTTATTTGTATTTATTAAGAACATGCCTCTCTGCTCTAGCAATCCAACATACAGGAGAATGAGAAAATTATAGAGGTAGAGTTAATGTAAAAATAATGCTTATTGGTAAATCATGACCAAATGAGGTGTCAGAATGGATTCTCTAGAGAAATTAGTGGGAACATAGATGGGTTAGGCTTACAGACTCAGGAGTATTTATGTTTGGGTATCTATTTCATTGTATTATTTCAAGGTGAGCTTTTCTTCCAACATTGTGTTATGTCACATATCATATTACTATGATTTTCAAAGCTTTATTTTGTATTTATTGGTAAGTTAATTTTGGGTTGTTTTGGTACAGTTATGTATATTTGGTGCAGGTATTTTATATCTAAGTCTGTACCCATTTAAGCTACTGTTAATTTGTAATGTGAACATCAAATTGAGGTTTACATTAGAAGATTAAAATTGTGTTTTTATCTGTTAAAAATGTTTTGAACATTTCTAACATCTGAGAAATCATTCTAAGCAACTTTAATTTGAGTTTTCCTTGTTTTCTTCCATAACAACTTTTGAATGCCCACATATTGTGATGAAAACTCTATTGTTTGTAATAGAAAGAAAATAGAAAAAATGTACTAGGCAGTTTATAGAGAACTGTAGAGTGGAGATTATGGGAGTGATCAGAACATCTGTCAAAATAAGTAATTAACATGTTGAAGGAGTTATGCTATTTAGTTACTTTAGGTGCACACGGGGTGTGAGGGCCTAATAAATTTCCAGATTAAATACAATAGATTTAGAACTCCTAGCAGGAATTAGAATTTGGATTTAAGAAACTTTTAAAGAAGTGTTTAGAGGATCTTTGTAAAGAGAAGGAAATAGCCATCCTGACATTTGATGAACATATCAGAGAGTGCCAGAGTCAGAACTTGATGAAAATTGCTTTTAAGGATTTGAATGAGAAACCAAAAAATGTATGATTCCCACACATTATTTCTTGAGAATATTTATCTTCTCTAGAAATTTTTTATTTTATTTAAAAGTTGCTATAGATGTTTTCTCTAATTGTATAAAGCAAAGTACCTTACACAAGTCAGGAAGAATTGTGTGGTATGATAAATGCTATTTGAAATGGGAAGGCATAATGTAAAAGAGAAAGAGAAACAGAAGACTTATGAAGAACATTTTAACATACACACAGACCTTTCCAAGCTGCTTTTACTTACCTTATGTGTGTGTGTGTGTATATATATATATATATATATATATATATATTTGAGAATGCAAAATAATTTGTCTTAGTAGGCTGTTGCGCTATTGTGAAGAGCAAATGTGATGAAACATATCAAAATGTTCTGGGATGCAGCTATTACTGTACATATAATTTATTACAGTTTTGCTAGGCAGCTTCTTAAAACTGGCATATTGCCATGCAAACATTTCCCTCAGTGTTTCAATATGTTTTATTTATATTCCCATTTTGCTATCTAATTATTTTTCAACATTTAATATTCATGAATATCAGGAATATTCTATATCACTTTATGCTTTTATATATAGATTGCACAATGTGAATTATATACACATGATGAAGGCTTTAACTTCATTAACTAGAAAAGTGACTCAGGTTTGATATATAGATGATTTGCAAGTGGTAAGAGAAAGAAGCATAAAGGTAAATTACTCTTTCTTGCCATCTTAAAAGATCTATCTTAGACTTTTTAGAAAGTTGAAAGCATTACATATGTAATTGCATTGAACTTTGATTGCCAAGTCAAATTTGAATAATTATATCAGTGTGCTAGGGTTAGATAAGAATTTGGCATGTACAAAATATGAAATGTAAAAGCATACGGAGTCTAACCTTACTGGAGAAGTTAACTTTTGGAACTAAAGTGCTAAACATTGGTGCAACAGTCTTTTTAAAAGACTATCTAAACTTAGTTTTTAAGTATTAAAATTTTCTCCTCCCACATCAAAAGACACATGTGGATTTGACAGTAAAACTCAGTGGGTACCATTAAGCAGGCTAAATTGAATGATAGATTGTAAGATGGGATTATAACATTAATGCAGAGTCAGAGTGCTGGTTTCAAGACATTCATGATGTATGAGTACAGGAGCTTGTTTGTTTGTTTTCAAGATTAAATATAAATAAAAAGCACACACCTACTTGACATTGAGCTATAAATTCCCTAATTGTGAAACATTATGTACTTATGATAAAGTGAAAAAGAAGGTTATTTACTGTACATTCCAGTGAAGTGAATGCAGGGGAAAATACACACACAGAGACACACAAATATGCAACACACCTACCAACTTTCCTTTAACATCATTGTGTTTTAGAAGTAATATTCAGACTGAAAATAAACTTTTAATATATTCTACAAAACACTGCATTTCCCTTCTGAATATTTAAATTCTTGTCACTTTTATAAGAAAATCAACAATTAATTCTACTTCTTGTGCTCTTCATTTTAAATAAATATTTTTACTTATTTGTGACACTAGAGCTTTTGATAATTCCTGAAATATTATCAGGAAGTTGAAATGTCACAAGAGAGAGAGTTACATACATAGTGTCGAGTTCCCATATGATCCCAGGAAGTAATGCAAGGATTTTCAAAAAAAAATTTCTAAGAATTTGGTAGAAAGCACAACATGGTAAGTGTTATAACAAAACACTAATCTGAGCAAACTTTATTTTTTCATGAAAATTCTAGTCTTTTATTAGAGTTAGTATGATAGTACTTGTTATAAGTTCACTGTTGTGAAAGGACTTGGAAAGCAAAAATTAAAGAATTAATTAAATTAATCCAAAAGGAAATGAGGGACATTTTGAATGACTGATTTCTCTACTGAAAATTATTCTGGGGTTCTTTTTTCCTTTGTCTCCTCTTATTCTGTTCTCTTCCTGCTGCCTCTGCCCACCAACCTTTTGTTGTCTATTCTCTAAAGGTTTTATTGTTTTGGTAATAATATTTATCTTCACTTCTTACATTTATCTTATCCAGAGAGAATTTCTTAATCTCGTAGAACATCTTCCCTCTTCCACAAAGATGAGTAATGAATGTTTGTATAGATTTGTTGTTAATAATATGCAGTATGCATGGTACAGTGCATGTTGTTTCCACTGGTGCATGATTTATTATGTGTTGTGAAATGGGTGTGTATTTATTATTATTAAAGTCATAAGTTTTATTGGATAGTGCACTTAATCAACATCAAGATGAAAAACAATAGCAACACTCCCTCTCAGTAATCCCTCTAGAAACAAACAAAAAGATGTGCAATTATTATTGAATAATTACTAAAGTTTATTTTTGGTCTATAGCTGAACTAAATTATATATTTACATATAACTATATCTGGGTTTGTCTTTATACATTTAAATTATTACTTATTTGTATTGCTTCATTCAGCTAGCAATTAAATATCAGTCTAGCAGGGTAATGAAAATTAAAGACACAAAAATAATGGTGTATCTGGTATACAAAGAGACATTAGATATATAAATAGATGCTATATATTAAGGAGGTTTATAAGATGAAAATCCATAAAACTTACAGTAAAGGTACAAGCAATTAAGAACGGAGAGAGTGAGAGAGACTTAGAATGGAATAAAGAAAAAACTACCTAAGAATCTCAGCATGAAGTTGGCAATCAAAATATGGTGTATATTTTCCCTAATTGTCCTAAATACACAATACTGTGAAATGATAAAGGTGGATTCAAAATTAAAAGATTATCTCTAGGATAATTTATCACCATATTTCACATTTACGTGTCGAAGTGATATCTCTCCCCCCAAATTCAACTAATACTTATTTGTTATGATGGCACAAATAATATGCCAAGGGTTAAAAAGAAACAAAACAAAACAAAACATTAAGCTGGATTCAATTCAAGATTTTCAAGTAGAATACTGAAAGTCTATGTACAAACAGTGATTACATTTTACATGTAATCATGTCAAATATTATTATAGTAACAAACTGAGAATATTTTATTTTTCCCAACTGCTTGGAAAATGTTTAACATAACACTTAGGTAGGAAGATGAGGGGTATTCCATGAAAGGATGCAGTACCAGTGCTGTATGTTTAGCACGGTATGCAAGTAGGAGCTAAGTACTTTTTTGGAAATATTATATGTCAAACAACTTGAGTTTAACTTGTTAAATAAAGACATATTTGTAAGCTTGTGTGTGTGTGTGTGTGTGTGTGTGTTGCTTTTAAAACCTAAAACCACTGTGAAACTTTTCTAAAATGGGAAAGGAAGAGTATTGCTAAAAGGAAACTAGTTAGGAATCTATTGCAGCAGATTGTGTAATAATGGAGATGAGATAATATTGTGTGAATAAAGGAGAAAAAAATGACTTGAAGTGAAAGCTGAGAAAGAATTCATGATGATTAACTTTCATGTTTCAAGTAAGAAATCAGGAAACAGCTATTGCAAGAACAGCAATTTAGATTATAAAAATACTCTTAACTGAGTTGTTATTGCATAACAGGTCTTGTGGAAGATGATTTGTAGATAGCTTCTAAAATAGTTGCATATATATATATATATATATAATCTAAAGAATAACTGTCCTATTTAAAAATTGAGGAAGTTGTCAGTTTCACAGAGCTAGCAGGGATTCAAACACCTGTCACTGTTTTAGATGCATTCTACACTAAACAAATAAAAGCATAAATTCAATAAAAATAATACAATATAATTGTTCATTTGGACAAAATTTTAGTTTCAGCATGAACAAACTGACAATCTTTGAAATAGGGAGCAAGATATAATTTTCAAGAGGTACCCAGATCTGTATTAAGGGTACTATTGTGAAAGAAGTTCATTTAGTCATCATGTGTACTTATTCTACTGTTATTTGCATCCCGTTGCTCTATTCATTCTGTTTTGTGTACAGTGGGATTTCCTATAAAATATGTGAAAAGAAATATCAATTCTCTTGTGAATGAACAAAAATAATTAAACTGATTAAATTGGTTCTTGAGTAAAAGTTCAAAAATGTACGTTGAATTTTGATAAGTAGCTGCTGAGGAGGTATCTATTATTGATTTCAAACTCTGATGGTTAATAGTGAAATATGTTTAATGGTGGTTTTTCATTTCTGAGAAAGCACAAATGTGGAAGAATAAATGGGTATCTTAGTGTAAAATAATTTGGAAAAAAAAACAACTCTTTCCTAATGCTGGATTAGATGATCCCTTTGCAATCCCTGAGAGTTATAATTTGAAATTCTTAGAATGTCAGGTTGTTACAATGAAACTATTTCATTTTTGCAGTGCAATTCTTGCATTCATAGAAATGGAAGATTTTTAAGACTAGTTTAAATAAAGACTAGTTTATTAGTCTTTATTTTTGCCAATAACTAAGAGGCTTGGATATATTTGTAAACACACCAAATGTAATTCAAGACAGTTGCATAAAATGAAAAACATTTATCACGAGAAAACATTTTTCATACATGATATTTGTTTCTACATAGTTAAAACATTTTCTTCTAAATGCAAAAGACCAACACTTAAGGTAATTATATTTGCATTTGTAAAGTACATTCAGCGAAGACACTTGGGCAGTTTATACTATTGATATTTGTGTCTTGTTTTGTTTAAATTATTTTAATAGATAATATAAATTTAGTATATAACAAAGTTTATTAGTAGAGTTTACTTTCAAGATAAATTGAGAAAATAGTCTCCCCAACTGCTGTGAATGATCTCCCCAATTGTGAATGCAAATCTTTCTGTATTTATTTTCATCACTAACTATATAGGTTATTTAATATATTAATGAATACAATTCAGAAATCCCTTTCTGGAATCATCTGCAGAAGGCAAAAAATTGAAGGAAAACATAAACAGATGGGACTTCATCAAACTAAAAAGCTTCTGCACGGCAAAAGAGACAACAGAAAAAACTAAAAGAAGCCCAACCAAATGGGAAAAAAATTTTGCCCTCCAAAAGAGTGATAAGGGATTAATAACACTGATCTACAAGGAACTCACAC